>CM065595.1:51219271-51424004 GCA_033119425.1 Bufotes viridis
GAATGGATAAGGATCCGTTCAGAATGCATCAGTTCGGCTCCGTTCCGCCTCTATTCCGTTTTGGAGGCGGACACCAAAACGCAGCATTCAGCATTTTGGTGTCCGTCTGAAGAGGCGGAGCCTAACGGATCCGTTTTTTTTTTTACAATGTAAGTCAATGGGGACGGATCCGTTGTCAGTGACTCAATATGGTGCATTTGAAAACGGATCCGTTCTCCATTGACTTTCAATATAATTCAAAACGGATCCGTTTTGGACTTTGTCATTTTTCTTTAAAGCTAATGCAAACGGATCCGTTCTGAACGGATACAAACGTTTGCATTAGAGGTGCGGATCCGTCTGTGCAAATAAACAGACGGATCCGCACCAACGCAAGTGTGAAAGTACCCTTACCACCCAAATTAATTTTACCTCCTTTTCTTCTCACTAATAGAGCTTTCATTAGGTGGTATTTCATTGTTGCTGACATTTTTACTTTTTTTGCTATTAATTTTATTAATTTGCTATTAATAAAAATGTAACAACATTTTTCACTTTCTGTTGTAAAATTTTTTTTTTTTAAAACTACATCTCTATATAAATTTTTCTCTAAATTTATTGTTCTACATGTCTTTGATTAAAAAAAAATCCAATAAGTGTATATTTATTGGTTTGGGTAAAAGTTATAGCATTTACAAACTATGGTGCAAAAAAGTGAATTTCGGCATTTTGAAGCAGCTCTGACTTTCTGAGCACCTGTCATGTTTCTTCAGGTGCTAGAATGTCAGGATAGTATAAATACCCCCCAAATGACACCATTTTAGAAAGAAGACACCCCAAAGTAATCGCGGAGGGGCATGCTGAGTTCATGTATCATTTCATTTTTTTTTCACAAGTTAGTGGAAAATGACACTTTCTGAGGGGGAAAAAAAATAATAAAGTTTTCATTTCTGCTAACTTCTGGAAAAATAAAATAAAAAAAAATCTCCCAGGGACTCACTATGCCCCTCAGTGAATACCTTGGGGTGTCTACTTTCCGAAATGGGGTCATTTGTGGGGTGTGTTTACTGTTCTGGCATTTTGGGCGGGGCTAAATTGTGAGCAGCCCTGTAAAGCCTAAGGCCCCTTTCACACGGGCGAGTTTTCCGCGCGGGTGCAATGCGTGAGGAGGACGCATTGCACCCGCACTGAATCCGGACCCATTCATTTCTATGGGGCTGTGCACATGAGCGGTGATTTTCACGTATCACTTCTGCGTTGCGTGAAAATCGCAGCATGTTCTATATTCTGCGTTTTTCACGCAACGCAGGCCCCATAGAAGTGAATGGGGGTGCGGGAAAATCGCAAGCAAGTGCGGATGCGTTGCGATTTTCCCGCATTGTTGCTTAGCAACGGGACCCAATCTCTATTATTTCCCCTTATAACATGGTTATAAGGGGAAATAATAGCATTCTTAATAAAGAATGCATTGTTAAATGATGAGGAAGGGGTTAAAAATAATAAAAGTTAACTTACCTTAGCCACTTGATCGCGTAGTCGCGATCTGTCCTCTCTTTCCCTGCAGCATCTATGATCTAAAGGACCTGTGATGACGTCACATCACATGGCCCAATCACATGCTCCATCACTATGGTGATGGAGCATGTGATTGGGCCATGTGATGCTGTGACATCATCACAGGTCCTTTTCCTACCAGCAAGCTAACGGAGAGGATGCCGGGCTTCGCGATCAAATGGACCAGGTAAGTTATTATTAGTTAATTATTTTTAACCCATTCAGCACCGGGTTCAACATTAGGAAGATGGCCAAGGGTATTATTTCACTATAACTATGTTATAATGTGAAATAATACCAGCGGGACAATTTCTGACCCAAACATGCACTTCTGTGAAGAAGTGCAGGTTCGAGTCTGGGTACCAAAAGTGCCGATTTTTCTCCCGCGTGTGCAAAACGCATGACAGCGCTTTGCACTCGCAGGGAAAAATCGCGGCGATTCCCGCAACGCACCCGCACTGTTTGACGGAGTGCACCCGCAACGCCCGTGTGAAAGAGGCCTAAAGGTACACGTTGGACTTTACGCACCTAGGCTGCAAAAAAGTGGCACACATGTGGTATCGCTGTACTCAGGAGGAGTAGGGCAATGTGTTTTGGGGTGTATTTTTACATATACCCATGCTGGGTAAGAGAAATATCTCTGTAAATTGACAACTTTGTATAAAAAAATTTAAAAAGTTGTCGTTTACAGCGATATTTCTCACACAAAGTATGGGTATATAGAAAAATACACCCCAAAACACATTGCCCTACTTCTCCTGAGTACGGCGATACCACATATGTGACACTTTTTAGCAGCCAAGATGCGCAAAGGGGCCCTAATTCCAATGAGTACCTTTAGGATTTCACAGGGAATTTTTACGCATTTGGATTCTCACACTTTAGGACCCCTAAAATGCCAGGGCAGTATAAATACCCCACATGTGACCCCATTTTGGAAAGAAGACACCCCAAGGTATTCCGTGAGGGGCATGGCGAGTTCACAGAATTTTTTTTTTTTTTTGCACAAGTTAATGGAAATTGTTGTTGTTTTTTTTATATTATTTTTTTACAAAGTCTCATATTCCACTAACTTGTGACAAAAAATCAAAGTTTACATGAACTCACCATACCCCTCACGGAATACCTTGGGGTGTCTTCTTTCTAAAATGGGGTCACTTGTGGGGTGTTTGTACTGCTCTGGCATTTGAGGGTCTCCGCAATCATTACACGTATGGCCAGTATTAGGAGTTTCTGCGATTCTCCTTATATTGAGCATACGGGCAATGAGATTTATTTTTTCGGTTCAGCTTCTGGGCTGAAAAAAAAAAAAATGAACGGCACAGATTTCTTCATTCGCATCGATCAATGTGGATGAAAAACTCTCTGCCAAAATCAGTGACTGCGGTGCGGTGGGCTGGGCGCTAACTACCTAACAAGTAGCTAACTAACTGGCGGTGATAAGGGACCCTTATGCCCCATTCACACGTCCGCAATTCTGTTTGCGGAACGGAATTGCGGACCCATTCATTACTATGGGGACAGACTTTGTCCCGCTCGGATCCGGAATTGCGGATCCGCACTTCCGGGTCTGCACTTCCGTTCCGCAAAAATATAGAACATGTCCTATTCTTGTCCGCAATTGCGGGCAAGAAAAGGCATTTTCTATATAGTTCTGGCAATGTGCGGATCTGCAAAATGCGGAAAGCACATTGCCGGTGTCCGTGTTTTGAGGATCTGCGGATCCATGGATCCGCAAAACACATATGGACGTCTGAATGGAGCCATACAGGGGGGTGATCAATGACAGGGGGGTGATCAGGGAGTCTATGTGGGGTGATCAGGGGTTAATAAGTGGCAGTGGGGGGGGGGGGTGTAGTGTGGTGCTTGGTGCTACTTTACAGAGCTACCTGGTCCTCTGGTGGTCGATCCCAGCAAATGGGACCACCAGAGGACCAGGTAGCAGGTACATCAGACGCTGTTAACAAAACAGCGTCTGATATGCTTGTTTGATGCAATTTATTTTACATCTGCAGCCTGCCAGCGATTGATCATCGCTGGCAGGCTGTAGTATAACTGCCGAGCTGTGCGTCGCTGTGAACGCGCGTGCGTTCACAGCAAATCTTGAGTCTCGCGAGATGACGCACGGATACGTCTAGGAGGAACAAACCTGCTGCCGTCTGGACCCATCTGTGCGTTAGGCGCTCGGCAGGCGGTTAAACTCCTACTTTTAGACAGTATTAATAAATCTGCCCCATAGCATTTTCCTGGCATTTTTTTTTTTTCACTAAAACTATAATGTGCCCAAAGTAGGACCATCTGAATTAAGCCTGTTGGATGGTTAGAGCAATTCCATGCAGCTTTTGACACCTTCTGATTTTATAATTTTAGACAATTGACTATATTTACACCATTTAACAAATGGTTGTATTTAGTGTTATACTAGGTTCATTGATGTCTGGTCTATGCAGTTTTTAGTTATTCTGTATGCAATTCTTTTTTTTTTTGGAATTTAGGTATTGGAACAAATGGGCTGCATTAAAAAGTGTTACATTGAAAAGCCAATCAAAGCGTCTCTCTTCTCAAAGTCTGGAATCCCACAACTCTTCAAAAGCGGCAAACTATCAGAGGATTTAACTGTGTTTTATGAACCTAGCATTGACTGTACGCTGAGACTGGGTGGGATCTTCCCTTCTGAAGTTAACTGGAATAAATGGGTTCTGTAAAGTTATTGCTCCGTCATTTGTATTTATTGTATAAGTCGTTCCTTATATTGATGTATTGTAATTAATAAAGTATTTAATTTTTATGCTGTTTTTTGTTCCTTTTACACAGGAGTTATGTCTGTAAGTTCATCACAGTAAAGCGTTATTCACAAGTCAGTGTTTTGGTCAGTCATTTCCATCAATGATTGGGAGCCAAAAACAGATTGGAGCCTACATGGAGTTTGGATATAATGGAAAGATCTGCCCCTTTTCTTTGTTTAGAGCTGCACCTCGTTTTTGGCTCAAAATCAGTGATGGAAATCACTGAAAGTGTCAGTAAGGCATATGGGTGCATTCACACGACCATATGTATTTTGCAGTTCGAAAAAAATAAGGATGGCATCCATGTTGCATCCACTTTTTTTTTCTGCTGACCTATTGTAGCAATGCCTATTCTTGTCCGCAAAAAGGTCAAGAATAGTACATTTTCTATCTTTTCGGAGGGCTGCTAAACAGCACCGTTTACTAGTGTGGACAAGGATGCATTTTTTGAAGCCCCATTGAAAGGAATAGTTCTGCAAAAAAAATTAGATTGGATGTGGAGCAAAAATATGGTTGTGTGAATAGGGCCATATTCTACATGCATATTAGAAACAGAGACTTCGTATTCCAAAGCTGAAATTTCCAGATATAAAGCCTGGAAATTATTGTAGTAGAGTGGGAATGCTGGCATCAGGAAGTTACAAAACAAACAGATAAAATCGATGCATTATTCCATTTTCATAAAAATAGTATTATGCAATCCATTCTGCTTATGCATTTCAGAATCACTGAGCTCTCATTCACAGCATAAATACTGACAAATTACATTTCACTTTTAAAAGACAAAACTGAAATGCACCTTAACCCTAATCTTGATCAGGTTGGTTATCTCAGTTCGGTTACATCCATCTTTGCTCTACTCTGAGCCTCCCCCGCAGAGGTGTAATGCTCCTCCACTCACTTCAACACCATCACAACAAGGGAACGTGATGGGGGGAGTCTTTTGAACTTAACGGCAATATGCGCCCTTTTCAGGAGCAAGCCCAATGAAATATTAATTTATTAATCGTAAACAAGGCAAAGTGTTCAATTAATTGCAATTTTGTTTTAGCCCATTTTTGCTCAGCTTTGCTTAGACCTATCACCATACTATCCTCTCCACTAACATCCAAGAATGTAGACATATCCAAAGTAAGGGACACTATAACATGATTTTAATAATTAAACATAAAATCGGTCATAAATACAAATTTCTTCAAATACAAACTGATTTATTGTGCATGTATTAATTGTATGTGTTTCAGTATGTTTTGCTATGCACCTATGCGTTCCTTCCTGTTATCTGATATGTATTCTCGATTTTATTCATCGGGTTGTATATCTAACATGATTTATTACAAGCAGTATAACACATCTCATGTAGTTTTGAGAACTTCCTTCATCTCTAATGAGTTCATGTAACTTTTACCATTTATATAATTGAAGAACATTATAGGGTTAGTTTTACTCTTTGGCAATTAATCTCTCTTTCTTTCTCTAGCTTGACTGCTTTTATTTGTCTTTTACATGTTCTATTTTTCTCTCGGTATTTGGTACCTTCCTATTTTAGTAATTTAAATGCTATCTGTCATTTATTGCTTCATTTACATTTCAATTTATCCTAATAGTTTTTTTTCTTGTTCCCTACCATTTTACTCCCATAAGGTATGGACCTCTCACAATTAGAGTTTAGGATGTTTTTAGAAATATCCCATTTTGTGGCTGCATTTTATTTTTGAGGACTTTGTCCCTGTTAATGAGGCTAATGGCCTCTTAGCTGGTCAAATTTAGCTTTTTTGAAGGTCGGTATTTTTGTGCCTGTCTGAAGAAATAATGTTTTGAATGACAACTGAAAGGTTATTTTTATGGTCATTATTTCCCAGGTGTCCTCTAACCTGCAAGGTCTATTAGTTTATACTAAGTCCAGTATGGCCATCCCTCGGATCCTGAACCAGTTGGACAAGGTTATTATCTTTGGTTATTGCCAAGAACCTATTTCCTTGACAAGATCTACAGGTTTCAGTTTCCCAGTCTATATCCGGGAAACGGAATTCCCCTATAATAACAACCTCATTTTGATTTGCTGCCTCATCTATTTCCCTAAGGCCTCCTGCACACGACCGTATGGTCTCGCGGTCCGTTTTAAACTGATAAGTTTTTCCTTTTTTTGTTTCAGTAGTGTTTCCGTTCCGTTTCTGTGTGGTTTCCATGTGTGATCCGTTTTTTGCGGAACGGAAACAAGCATGGCATATACAGTAATTACATTGAAAAATTTGGCTTGTTAGAACATTAGATGGTTCTGCAAAAACAGAACGGATACGGAAGACCTACAGATGCAATCCGTATCCGTTCCTTTTTTTTTTTTCTTACAGCCACATTGACTTGAATGGAGCCACGGAAGGTGATTTGCGTGCAATAATAGAACATCTTCTATTTTTGAACGGAAAAACTAAAATACGGAAACGGAATGCAGACGGAGTACATTCCCTTTTTTTTTTTTGCGGATCCATTGAAATGAATGGTTCCGTATACGGACCGCAAGAAACAGCACGTAAATGGGTGGAAAAAAAAGTTTGTGTGCAGGAGGCCTAAGTAGTTTATTTTCTGTGGCTTCTGTTATACTGTGGCTTATAACAAACTCCTATCAGTATGTTACTATTGTTTTACCTCCATTTATTTCTACCTACCATGACTCCACATGTTTATTTCGCTCACTTATATCTTCCCGGAGTGTGGGCTTTAGACTGGACTTTATATAAAGGCAAACCTTTCTATTTTTTTAGGTTTTTATTAAATTTTCACTAACACTGTACGTTAATCGCGCAGTCATAGCTATCATCCAGCCAAGTCTCTATTATTCCCACTATGTTATAGACCTCCTCAGACATTACTAATAGCAGTTCGCCAGTTTTATTAGTCAGGCTTCTAGCATTAGTATTAGGGATGAGCGAATCGACTTTGCATGAAACATCCGAAGTCGATTCACATGAAACTTTGCGAGTGCTCCGTGCAGTAATAGAATGTATTGGCTCGGATGAGCCAATATTATTTTTCTCTCGGGGCTTTGAGTAATAACTTCAGAAATTAATTTCTACTGTAAAAAATGTAAAATTATCTTCTTTATTTTGTTTTGTTAATATGGGGAAAGGGGCTGTTTTAAATTATGTATCCTTTTTTTTTTAATAGTTTTAAAAAGTTTTTTTTTTTTACTTATTTTAAGTCCCCCTAGGTGACTTTAACAAGGAAGGGGAAGGAGTTAAAATAAGTAATTCTGCCATACAGTAAGGCTATTGAGCATTATAATGGTGATTGAGAATACCCCTGTGTATTTAACCACTTCCCGACCACCCATAGACTATAAAGGTTTGGACGGTCGGGCTTAATCCTTGAAAGGACATTCTGGAGCGTCCATTCAGAATAGTTTCCTCTCTTTGGGGGTTTTCACTGTAGGGGTACCTCAGGGTCTCTTCAAATGCAACATGGCACCCAAAGACCATTCCAGTAAAATCTTCCCTCCAAAACCATATGGCGCGCCTTTCTTTCTGAGCACTGCAGTGTACACTTACACCTAGGTTATATGTAAACTGCACAATTAGGGTAATAAATATTGAGGTTTGTTTTGTTCTTAACCCTTGATGTGTTACAGGAAAAAATAAATTAAAATGGAATATCTGCCAAAAAAGGGAAATTTAGAAATTTCGCCTCCCTTTTGCTTTACTTCCTGTGGAATACCTAAAGGGTCAACAACATTTCTAAAATCTGTTTTGAATAGTTGGAGGGGTGTAGCTTCTAAAATGGGGTAATTTATGGGTGGTTTCTATTATGTCAGCTCCTCAAAGTGACTTCAGAACTGTATTGGTCTATACAAAATTGCTTCTAAAATTCTAAACCTTGTAACGTTCTAAAAAAATTAAAATAACATCAAAATGATGCCAACATAAAGTAGACATATGGTGAATGTTGAAACCTTAGTTACCACCAATACGACTTTTTACTGCGTCCAAAATAAATCCCAAAAATCTAGCTTTCCATGTTTGATATCTCAAAAGCATAGACTTCATCTCACTTTTTCAGCATTGTGTAACTTTTGGACTTTATCTATTTGATGAGTAATTTTGGACACTGTTGAGATGCCATATCCAGGCATATTCGTGCCTCCCAAGCATATACACAAGTGAGCGCAGCAATCCTCTCATTTACTGCCTTTTTCTGGTGGTTACTAAAGGGCCTTAGGTTGGGCCGCCGCTTTTTCATGGTGGCCCATTCTAAGCACTGCATGGTGGGGCGTGGGGAGTGGAGGCTCGCCTCTCACATGAGAGACGTGCTATTGCTCTAACAGCCCAGGCCAGCAGGAGTGCTGATCTGGGCTGTTTAGCACTTTACATGCTGTGGACAATGTCACCCGCCGCATGTAAGGTAAGGTGTTAATAAGTATTTTCCCCGGGGCCTCCACAACATCATAGCAGGAGGGTGTCCGCGCCTCCTTGGGACAGGAAACAATGTAGAAGCATAACTTTAAAGGGCCCCCTCCTATTACCTGCTTCAGTTGTTGTTTCCTGTCCTCAAGGGATCACGTGGAAGCCGCTCCTGCTGTGCCAGGACTTCTGAAAAACATCCGCACGGTCTTTTACCTTGCCCCTTTCCGGGAGGGCCGTGTAGGGGACGGGCATGTCAGCCGGCTGGTGCCCGTCCCTCAGGCATAAGCGCTTCTGTGAAGGCAGCCCCGGACGTCTGTCCCTGCAATGCCTTGGCGGGGACGAGGGATCGCGCGCGCCTGCGCGCATACCAGAAATGACGCTTGCCAGGCCTCGGCGTCACTTCCGGTAGCGGGTGATGTCAAAGGCCTGGCGGATAAGGGAAGCAGCATGCCGGTCAGTCCGGTAAGCCTCCCATGATCACACAAATAGTGTTGTGGATAGTTAAGGGGTGAGGAGCACAAAATAGTCTGGTGTAATGCTGACACTGTGATGCTGGTATCTAGGAAAATATCTAGCTGTGCCCTAATAGCCTTTTATTAAATCCTAGGGCAGAGATACCAGCACCAAGAAAGTGAAAGACTCTGTGATTAAGAAAAAATGCGCAATGTGCAAAAAGTCGCTTGCTGAAAATAAACAAAAAAGCACTTTGTCCAAGGTGTATGGACAAGGTGGTCTCAGAAGAGTCTCCCTCTCTACTAGATTCTATCTGATCTATGATCAAAGAAGAAGTACAGTCAGCAATTCAGACCAGACCTGCACCTTGTTCTCCTCAGCCCTCTACGTCGCAAAGGTCTCAGACCTCTGATCTTCAGTTTGACCCTGAATCTGATGAAAAAAACATTTATTTTTTTCCCTTAAAGATGCCGACTCCTCTGATGATGAGTCAGGAAAGCCGCTCTGTGGTCCTGAGGACACTGAACGGTTGCTCAGAACCATCAAGGCCACAATGAAAATTGAAGAGATAAAAGCGCCGCAGTCCGTTCAGGATAGAATGTTCCAGGGCTTGGGGGGAAAAAAGAGGAAGGTCTTCCCAGTGCATAATAACATAAAGCTGTTAATAAAGAAAGAATGGAGAGACCCAGAAAAAAAAGTCCATGATCTCCACCTCATTTAAGAGGAAATATCTGTTTGCTGAGGACGACACAAAATTCTGGGACAAAACACCAAAAATGCTCCAGTAGCATGCATATCGAAGATGACCTCCCTCCCCTTTGAAGACATGGGCCTTCTAAAGCAGTGGTCCTCAACTTTTTTTGCCCCAAGGACCAGTTTCATGCCAGACAATTTTCCCAGGGACTGGGTGGGGCTTAGGGGGTGGGGCTTAGGGGCGCTGGTCAGCGCTGACTGATTCACGCGCATAAAAAAACACAAGGTGCATATTAAAATAGATAACACTATATAAGGATTATATTTAGTATTTAAATGTGACTCAACTCACCATAATACAGTCAGTGGGAGCACTGGGCTTGCTTCAGTTCCATCTAAGGAAGTTCCATCTATCTGGAGTAACTTGCTGTTAATATAAGGCACATTGTTTTATCAATTTGGACCTGCATGTGCCTCACATTAATAGTAAGTAACCTCATCATGTATACCTCACATTAAGTTGCCCATTATTTGATTAGCGGCAGGCAGTATATGAAGGTGTAATACTGGTAGGCCTAGTATACGGACAGCAGAGATGGCATCCTCTGGGCATTACTGTCTCTGGTCATCCTTCACCAGCACCCTGACTCACCCCACACCTAACACTCAGGGAGTAAATCAGTCACACTGTGACACTGACTGTCACTCACTGCTGATAGCCAAGGAGTTGGCAGTCAGGGTGCTGGTGAAGGATGACCAGAGACAGTAATGCCCAGACTGGATGCCATCTCTGCTGTCCAGCTGTACTACCAGTATTACCCTTACTTAATATACCACCTGGTCACCCCACACCTCTCATGGAGCTGTCACACTGACAGTCTGACAACTCTGACTGACTCACTGTCAGTGTCACTGGACCCTCATTCAAACTGCCTGTGCAGTCCTGAAGCAGCACACTGCGGCAGCCATCTTCTTCTTGGCCTCCGGCTCCGCAGTGTATTTCCTGCCTGGTAGGTGGGCGGGGCTTCGCGAAGGTGGGAGGGGCTTCCTACTTGCGTGCGCGCCCTGGTGATTCATAAGGGCGCGCTCGTTCTGTTGTCCGACTCTGGGCGGGACATGAGCCTTCTCACTGTAGACTGGCTTCTCCGCTCCGATATTGCCGCGGCCCGGCAAACAGTCCCGGCGGTTGGGGACCGCTGTTCTAAAGGACTCTATGGACAAAAAATAGGAAAACCTGCTTAGACGTGCCTGGGAAACAAATACAGCAATGCTGAGACCTAGCATTACGGCAACTTGCACTTCTAGATCACTGTCTGTGTGGTTGCCCCAGCCGGAGGAACATCTAGCAGCTGGAACATCAAGGGAAGAAATTCTAGCATCTATCCCTATTCTTAAAAACGCTTGTAATTTCCTATCTGACGCTTCTGCGGATATGGTTAAGCTTGCCGCTAGGTCATCAGCTTTATCAAATTCTACCAGAAGAGTTATTTGGCTCAGGTCTTGGTCGGGTGATGCCAGTTCTCAAGGTCGTCTCTGTCCAATCCCGTGTGAAGGGGACAAACTATTTGGCTCCGTTCTAGAAGACATCCTAGATAAGGCGTCGGATAAGAACAAAGGGTTTCCGACTGAATCCCGCTTTTACCAACAAAGGAGATCCTTTTGTAACCAAAGGAAAAGTAGACCCGATCAGAGAAAGAAAGACAACACGGGGAGATGGCAAGCCTCCAAAAGAAGAGGTAAGGGGTTCCTCTTTAACCCTGAAACCTCTTCAAAACCAAGACAATGAGACTAGGCGGCAGGTTGAAAATGTTTTCACCGGCCTGGGAAAACCTCACAACATTCCCGCGGATAGTAAGTACTGTACCATCACCATGGGCTGCAAGTTGGAATTCAATACGCCGCCGCCAGACAACTATACCATCATGAGACCAAGAATAAAGTCAGAGAAATACCAGGCTCTACAGTTCGAAATATCTACTCTCCTACAAAAACAGGTAATCGTGCCTGTTCCAAGACACCAGGAGAAACGGGGATTTTATTCCCCCATATTCTTAATCCAAAAGCCAAATCGGTCTTTCAGACTGATCTTCAATCTCAAAAAACTGAACAAGTTCATGACCTACAAGAAATTCACTATGGAGTCAGTCAAGTCCACCGCAAGTCTCCTACCTCGCGATTGCTACATGGTGACGATGGATCTCTCCAATGCATACTACCATGTACCCATTCACAGAGCATATCAGAAATATCTCAGATTCACTATCCTATTGGGAAAACAAGGACATCACTTCCAGGTCCAGGCTTTACCATTCGGGCTGTCCTCAGCCCCCAGAATATTTTCCAAAATCATGGCGGAGGTCGTGGGGCATCTACATCTCCTGGGGATTCTGATCATACCTTATTTGGACGACCTTCTGGTAGCAGGCACATCCTACCAAATGTTGGAAACACATTTACAGATTGTCCAACAAAAATTGATCAGCTTAGGATGGATAACCAATTTCCAAAAATCAGACCTGACTCCCAGCCGGCACAAAAATTTCTTGGGCAAAGTTCACAAAAAGTTCTTGGGCATTCTCCTAGACTCTCACTGCCTCATGTCCTTCCTACCACTAGGAAAACAGGAGACGGTAGGGTTCAATATTTCAGAATTCTGTTTACGGAAAAAAGTGACCATCAGAGAAATCATGAGACTTCTGGGATATCTAACCTCTACCATACCTGCTGGTAAGGTGGGCACATTACCATACCAGAACCTTACAAAGATTCCTCTTGGAGTCCTGGGATGGCAGCCAGGGCTCCCTAAACAGGTGGGTAAAGATCCCAGCCAGGGTAAAACTATCCCTCATGTGGTGGAGAATGAAGAAAAATCTCCAGACCGGGGTGTTCCAGACCAGAGAATCAAGTTGTTCTCACAACAGATGTAAGCAGCCGAGGCTGGGGAGGTCACACCTCCGATCAGTTAGTCCAAGGGACTTGGGACTCCAACATGTCAGCTGCATCATCAAACAGAAGGGAACTGGCTGTGGTCCTACAAGTACTAAAAAATCTTCAAGAAGTGCTTCGGTCTCAGCACGTAAAAATCCTGCCCGACAATGCCACCACGTGGCCTATTTAAATCGGCAAGGAGGCACAAGATGCAAAGAGCTGGAAGGGCTAGCCGAAAAAAATCTTCGCTTGGGCAGAGAAGAACATAGAGTCTCTAGTGGCAGTCCATCTGGAAGGCGAAAAAAACAGGTAGCGGATTTCCTCAGCTGACAAGATCTAAAAATCGGGGAATGGTCTTTACATCCAGAAATGTTCAGAGCCATATCTCTCAAATGGGGCCTACCAAAAATAAACCTCTTTGCGAACCAGAAAAATGCACAAGTGGGGCTATTCGGTTCCCTTTCCAGCAGCGATCACCCATCAATGGTGGACGCCTTGTCCTGCCCTTGGCCAGAAGGGCTCCTGTATGCCTTTCCCCCCTACAGTCTTATCCCGAGAGTTCTGACAAAAGCAATGGAGGAACAGGCTCAACTAATTTTAATTGCCCCCTACTGGCCGAAAAGATCTTGGTTTCCGCTCCTTTACAGCCTATCCAAAGGCCAGTTCTGGAAGCTCCCTACTTATCTTGGTCCTCTCCGCCAAGGTCCAGTATTCCACCCAGATATTGACAGCTTGGAAGGTGAACGCAGCATCTTAAAACAGAGAGGCCTATCAGAGGAAGTTACATGCGGCATTTACAGAAGAACATGGAAAGCCTTACTCGACTTTGCAGGTGACAAGATATACACTTCCTCCAGTCCTGACATTCCACTCATTCTAGACTTTCTCCAATCCGGTCTAGACAAAGGTCTTCGGCCCAACACTCTAAAAGTACAAATTTCGGCCCTAAGTAGTTTTCTAGAAACTAAACTTGCGGAGTTACCATTGATAAAACGTTTCATGAAAGGCGCCTTCAGAAAGTCTCCATTTATCCATTCTACTGTTCCTCCTGGAATCTAAACCTTGTATTAGATGTGTTGATTGATGATCCGTTTGAGCCACTCCAAGATATATCTCTAAAACTGCTCACATTAAAAACTACCTTCTTGTTGGCGATCACATCAGCCAGAAGGATTGGAGAGATCCAAGCTTTCTTCTGCAAACCTCCATACCTAACCATTTTGGAAGACAGCATTGTCCTTAAACATGCTCCATTTTTTCTTCCCAAGGTGGCCTCAAAATTTCATTGTTAACAGGAGGTATTGCTTCCCTCCTTTTGTCAGAATCCAGTTACCGAACAAGAAAAGAAATACTATAATCTGGATGTGAGGAGATTTCTATTGACATACCTAGAAGTCGCAAAAACATTCAGGAAGTCTGATCATCTTCTAGTACAATACCAGGGCTTGAATAAAGGTGCAACACCAAGCAAGAGTACAGTGGCAAGGTGGATCTGGAACACGATCAAACTGTGTTATCTCCATAAAGGACTGACCCCTCCTAAGGGGATTAAAGCACATACTACCAGGGCTATCTCAGCCTCCTGGGCGGAAAATGCCTCAGCATCGGTAGAACAGATTTGTAAGGCTGCAACCTAAAAAAAAAAACAAATACCTTCTTTAAGCATTACAAATTGGATGTCTTAAGAAATGTTGATTTGTCCTATGGCAGAAAGGTCCTGTCTGCAGTTGTCCCACCCTAAAATTTTGTTCCTCTTGCAATCCTCCTGCTATGTGGAGGCGCCGGGGAAAAAAATCAAATACTCTTACCGGTAATTAGATTTTCCAATTGCCTCCACACGGTATTCACTACGCTTGTTATATCCTTATTTTGGGACATATTATGTTTACCTTTTACATGCTGTAATGTCTTTATTTTCCTTAATACAGTTGTTCACATATTTCTTGCGTTCTATCTCATTAACTGAAGCAGGTACTGGCAGGGGGACCTTTAAAGTTGTGCTTCTACGTTGTTTCCTGTCCCAAGGAGGCAGGGACATCCTCCTGCTATGCCGTTGTGGAGGTAATCGGAAAATCCAATTACCGGTAAGAGTAATTGACTCTTTTCTGAGTTATCACAATCTGTTTAAAAGTAGAGAAATTAAAGTCTAGAAAACAGTGAATTTTTTTCCCCCCAATTTCTCAGTAAATTGTGGATTTTTTAATAATAAAGGTAAAACGTATTGACTCGTGGTGTCAATGTGTGTAAAGGCTGTCTGCTGTCTGACATGTTCTATTTAGTCTGGACAATCATGGATATGGGATCAATATGATATGCATTACTGATCTTCATCCTCATAGATTATTAGGCCAGTAGATCCACCACGATGAGGCTGTAAATTCTGGAATTTATGCAGTATTGCTGATAAATCTTTTAGCATTTTGTGCTTTTGTATATTTATTTGAGGTTTTACCATGTTTATATTTTTGTATTTTATTTAAGTGATTTTATTAAGTATATATTGGGAATAAATTATTTACACAAGATCACATATCTGATAGATTCTGTGCAGCACCTGATAATTGAGTGCTCTCCAAAAAATATATATTTCATAAGCTTTGTTATACAATCGACAGTGGTTGTGTCGAGGAGAGCGCACCTAGGCTGTAGATTGGGGTCAGTAGAGCCACTCTGACAATTTCAGCTGTAATATATAAATATAAATATATATATATATATATATATATATATATCTACACACATACACACACTGCTCACAAAAAGTTAGAGATATTTGGCTTGAGGGTGAAATTTCAGGATGAACCTAAAATGCACTCTAACCTTTATAGGTGAACTTAATGTGACCTTCTCCAAACTTTTCAATGCACATGTCCAACTGTTCAATGTGTCAGTTCTTTTTGCACAACTTGCTGTTCTCTAACAAGGAGCTTTACGGCAAAATTCACATCAGGTGTTTGATCTATCAATCGCCCAATAAATTTCCTGGTTAAATTAGAATTGGTATTTAAACAATCCTCCTCCCCATGCTGTTCACATTTTGACATCATGAGACCAAGACGACACCTAACAATTGATCAACAGTAACTTGCGGTTGCGATGCTTCAAGCAGGATGTTCTCAGATGGAAGTGGCCACACAGCTTAGTGTCACAGAGTGTCATCGGCAGGTGGCAACAGAGATACAGAAAGAATGGAAAAGTCACAGAAAGGCATAGAAGTGGACTTCCTTTGGCCACATATTACAGTGATGACCGCTTCATTGTGAACAATGCCCTGCAGAACCCGATGATGAATGCCACACAACTCCAGTCACATTTAAGGGAGGTGAGAGGCACCCAAGTGTCAAGGTGTGTCTAGTTAATACAGAACTGCCCTACATTTTGTGAATAAGACAATGACAAGCCCATACTACTTAAATAACATCATTAATCCAGTCATTGTGCCTCTGCATGAACAACATAGGCCTAATTTTATCTTCATGGATGACAATGTGCCAGCTCATCAAGGTTTAAAGCTATCCAGCTTAAAATTTAACTTTTACTAGGTAATAATTAAAAGAGAAAAATTCCAATAATTAATGATATTGTAACAAAAGCCAGACTAAAGGTCAGTCAAGACCCACCGTTAGCATCTAGGCAGATTTGAAGATTTCAAAATTTCACTTTTTTGGAAGATTTTCCATTTTAATACATTTTTTTCTTTAACATATCGAGGGTTAATAGCCAAACAAAACTCAATATTTATTACTGTGATTCTGCGGTTTGCAGAAACACCCCACATGTGGATGTAAACTGATCTAAGTGAACACAGCAGGGTGCAGAAGAAAAGGAGTGCCGTATGGTTTTTGGAAGGCAGATTTTGCTGAACTAGTTTTTAGATGCCATGTCCCATTTGAAGCCCCCCTGATGCACCTTTACAGTAGAAACTCCCAAAAAGTGACCCCATTTTGGAAACTAGGGGATAAAGGTGCCAGTTTTATTGGTACTATTTTCGGGTACATATGATTTTTAATTGCTCTATATTATGTTTTTTGTGAGGCAAGGTAACAAAAAAATGGCTATTTTGGCATTGTTTTTATTTTTTACAACATTCATCTGACAGGGTAGATCATGTGCTATTTTTATAGAGCAGGTTGTTACAGACGTAAGAATATCGAATATGTCTACTTTGTTTGTTTGTTTCAGTTTTACATAATAAAGCTTTTTTGAAAAAGAAAAGTTTTTGTGTCTCCATTTTCTAAACGTCATTTTTTTTTTTTTTCTGCCGATCGTCTTTTGCGGTGGCTTGTTTTTTGCAGGAAAAGTTGACGTTTTTATTCGTACCATTTTTGGGTACATATGATTTTTTGATCATTTATTATTACACTTTATGGGGCAAGGTGAACAAAAAATTGTTTTAGCACAGTTTTTTTTTATTTTTACAGCATTCACCTGAGGGGTTAGGTCATGTGACATTTTTATAGAGCAAATCGTTACGGACTTTTTCTTATTTATTTAAGTTTTACACAAAAATAGCATTTTTGAAACAAAAAAAAAATAATGATGTTTTGGTGTCTCCATAGTCTGAGAGCCATAGCTTTTTTATTTTTTGACCGATTGTCTAAGTTAGGGTCTCTGCAATATGAGGTGACTGTTTAATTGTTACTATTTTGGGGGGCGCCTTTTTGATCGCTTGGTGTTGTACTTTATGTGATGTTAGGTGACAAAAAAATGTTTTTTTGGCACTGTTTTTATTTTTTTTACAGTGTTTATCTGAGGGGTTAGGTCATCGATATTTTTATAGAGCTGGTTGTTACAGATGTGGCAATACCTAATATGTCAACTTTTTTAATTTATTTCTCTTTAACACAATAGCAGTTTTGAAGCAAAAAACAAACAAACATATTTTAGTGTCTCAATGTTCTGAGAGTGATTGCTTTTTTATTTTTTGAGCGATTTTATTTTGTAGGGGCTCCTTTTTTTGCGGGATGAGGTGGCGGTTTTATTAGTACCATTTTGTGGGACATACGCCTTTTTGCACTTTTTGTGATGCAAGGTGACAAAAATTGCTTTTATGGACAGTTTTTATATATATATTTTATATGGTGCTTAGCGGACAGGGTGGATCATGTGATATATTTATAGAGCCGGTCATTCTGGACGCGGCAATACCAAATATGTCTATTTTATTTTTTCTATTTTTAACCTTCTTTTTTTTTTTAGAACACTTTTTTTATTTTATTTTACACTCTGGGGGACTGTTAACTTCTTTTTTTTTCTTTCACTATTGATTTCTCCTGTAACTGGAGCTGACATAGTAGCCCCAGTTACAGGGGAAATACACCCCCCAGAGAGGCTGTAAAGCAGAATACAGTGTCTGTGGAAGACCCAACAGCTCCTGCACTCTTCTGGCCCTGGCGATCACATGACCACCGGGCGGGACAGGAAGCGCACAGCGCTTCCTGATCTGTATCCACAGTACTCATTGAGCGCTGTGTATTCAGCGAGCTAGAAGGCAGGGTCCCCGAGGAATGAACCCTTCTCTCTAGGTTGCCCCGCTATCATTGACAGCAGGCCCCCTGCTCGGCAGCTGCACGATTAGTGTGCAGCTGCTATCTTTGAATGGACGTTCGAGAACGTCCATTCAGAGATAAACATCCACCCATAGTTTATATCCTATGGGCGGATGTAAGGTGGTTAAGTTGAAAAGCTTATTCTCAATTGGACTACAATAGAAATTTTGATTGCTTTTTAAATACAATTCACTATCCCTATAGTGCATTGCATTTTAATGTCAGTGCTATACTGACGTCATTGATGAGCAGGCTGCTACAGAGAGGCACATCCAGCTGAAAGATACTCAAGGCTGGCTTGGGGTCTATATGTAATACGTCTAATACCTCATACAATAGTATTTGTTAGCATTGAAAGAATAATATTTTTTATTTGATATACTAAATTAATACTGAGCTATTGTCCACTTTCACTTTTAGCCTCTTTCAAACAAACGTGTGCGCCCCAGCAGTGTAATTTAGCACAACTAGTAAGGCTTCTGTCACTACCAGAATGCTAACAAGTTTTGAGGATACCCATAGGATAACTTTATATATGGAAATAACGTAGTTTATAAGACTGAAAAAAGACATCTGTCTATCCTGTTCAGCCTGTTATCCTGCAAGTTAATCCAGAGGAAGGCAAAAAAAAAAAAAAAAACCTGAGGGAGTTATTCTGATTGCCAATCAGGCAATCAGAATAACTCCCTGGATCAACAACCCATCTCAAGTAACTATGACCTGTAATATTATTACACTCCAGAAATACATCCAGGCCCCACCATCACCCCCTCCTTAGGCAGAGAGTTCTCACTGATCTTACCGCAAATAATCCTTTTCTATGTTTGTGTACAAACCTTCTCTCCTCTAGACCAGGGATGCCCAACTTGCAGCCATCCAGCTTTTTGCAAAACTACAACTCCCAGCATGCTTGGACAGCCTTTAGCTATTATGGCATGCTGGCAGTTGTAGTTTTGCAACAGCTGGAGGGCCACAGGTTGATCATCTCTCCTCTAGACGCAGAGGATGTCCCCTCGTCACAGTCCTGGGAATAAATAGATAATGGGAGAGATCTCTGTACTGACCCCTGATATATTTATACCTAGTTATTAGAATCTCCCCTTAGTCGTCTTTTTTTCTAAGTGAATAACCCTAATTTTGATAATCTTTCTGGGTCCTGTAGTCCACCCATTCCGGTTATAACTTTAGTTGCCCTTCTCTGAACCCTCTCCAGCTCTGCTATGTCTGCCTTGTTCATAGTAGCAGCTTAGTTTGCTGTTCATTAACCCCTTATGCTGGAGTCCTCTCCTGAATAATGTAAACCGGACGGATCCGTTATGCAGGCCGTAGACTTCTATTATGACGGAATGAATAACAGAAGGCCTCTAAAGGCATTTCGTCATGGAATTGCGTTATGGTCCGTGCTAATGGAAACGCAATTCAGTAAATACCCATACACGAACTTCAAAATATGAAATTCGCTCATCCCTAGTTATGACCACCCTGCAATCCAGTAGCAGTGGTCGTGCTTTCACACTATAGGAAACACTTCCAGCCTCTCTGGTGATCGGGACCGCGGGAGCGCACATAGGCCGGTGTTTTTTTTATATAGTGTACAATCACAGCCATGCTGCTGGACTGCAGGGTCGTCATAACCATGGAAACTAGCAGTGTATAATGTGCTAGAAAAATGAATCTAGCCAGCAAAGGAAGCAGTATGGATAATAACAATTCATTAGTAAGGGGGGGGGGTTGTATTAACTTTCTCTAAATAATAAATGCTATTTGCTGAAGTGACAAAACCCCTTTAAATCATGTGCTGCAGCTTTGAAATCGCACAAATCAGAGCAATTTCTTCTTGCTCTTACATAGTGCCCTTTCGGGATTACCTTGAGGAGAGCCTGAGGATGCCAACTCTCCCATCTGACGAGATTGTTGGTAGCCGTAGGTGGGTTGGAAGGTCCGACCAATAAACCACCAAATACAATCAGCGCACATGTGAACACAATTAGATCATCAAGGTGGACGTCCCTGAAATGTTTAACATATACCAAAGCTTAAAAATAGCGGATCAACAGAAGACCGCCTCTCAGGGAGGATTTAACTCTCTTAATATAAGATAACGGAAAGAAGCTAGTCTACCCCTGTGACAATCCTGTAAATGCTGGGATGCACCCGAGATGCTACGCTCGTCATTCCTGTTTACACCATTGATGTGCTCAAGCGCACGTATTTCTAAAGGGCGTCTGTCCCCAGATTTTTACCTATGAAAGTGGTTGACCTGTTGCAGGTTGAAAGCTGAAGGCATCTGTGTTGGTCCTATGTACATTTGTGCCCACATTGCTGAGAAAAACTATGTTTTACTATATGCAAATGAGCCTCTAGGAACAACTGGGGCGTCACAGTTAGGGCTGTTTCACACGAGCAGATGCCATGCGTGACATCCGCTGTGTGAATAAGAGCCAAGACCCGCTGCAGACAGCAGAAGCACAGAGCATTAATGCTCTGTGCCTCTCTGTGACCTTTTTACTACAAAATCACAGTGAGATAAAGTTGTCACTGTGATTTTGTAGTAAAAAGATCACAGAGAGGCACGGAGCATTATCAATCATGTTAATGCTTCTGCTGTTCGCAGCGGGTCTTGACTCTCATTCAAGCAGCCGATGTCACACACGGCATCCGCTCCTGTGAAACAGACCTTACACCTAGAGGCTCAGCACTTTTTGCAACTGGGGCACACTTTGCACTTTAATTGACAGGGCCATGCGGTGAAAACGTCATCGCACCTGGTCCTGTCAAGAAACAGTGGAGAGAGCCCAGCAGTTGCAGAGAGCAGTGCCTCTAGGTGTAACAGCAACGCCGCTGTTGCTCCTAGAGGCTCATTTGCATATATTAAAACACCAGTAATATGAAAGACCACATTATGTATAGAATCAGTAAAAGTTGTTATAGGCTAAGCAATAAAAAACAGACCCTACAAGGGCGTTACCCACATTTCTAAAAAGCAGAGTAGTGCAACCAAGTCTTCCTGTGCTTTTCTTTTCAATTTTCGTTTTATTAATGTTTAACATCATCAAGTGGTAAGACAACATGAGCCAATACACATTGTGCAGGTATGACATTATAAGATAGTATACATTGTATGGAGAAGTATTGCAAAGCAATCAATCAGGAGAGGACTCCCCTGCATAACGGAAACGGGACCGATCCGTTATGCAGCTCATAGACTTCTATTATGATGGAATCAATAACGGAACGCCTCTAAAGGCATTCCATTATGCATTCCGTCATAGAATTACGTTATGGTCTGTGGTAACAGAATCCATAACGCAGTTCTGCTTTTACCAGTAAACGAATCGCAAACAAATTTCATAAGAAGAAATTTGCTCATCTCTAATTAATTAATTATAAATATATTACCAAATACCTTTCATTAGTTATACTCGCTCATTTTGTCTGGGGAGCAATCATTAGGAGACATAAAATGGCCACCATCCTACTAGTCCAACACAGACAAGACAAAACCTGTCCTAATTCTACAGGAGGACAAGTTAAAGAGCTACGCCATCTTCCTCTCTTACTTGTCAGGGATTATAATCCTGAATAAAGTTTAATATGATCTTCAGATGAATTTCTGTAGGAATGGAGTCCATTAGGAGACATGAAGTACAGAGAGGAAGGTGGGGATGTGGCTGATGAGCAGCAGCACTTGTATGCAGTCTCCATTACCACAGTCTGTCCTGTCCATCCTCTCTGTACTTCATGTCTCATCATTAACCCCATTCCTATAGAGATTCAGCTGAAGATCTTATGATCTTTATTCAGGATCATGATCCCTGACATGTAGAGCAGAGAGGAGGATGAGAAAGCTCTTTCCTCAATGTTTTAAACTTGTCGTCCTGTGTGATTAGGACAGGTTTTGTGTGTGCCAATAGGACGGCGGCCATTTTATTTCTCCTAATGATTGCTCCCTAGACAAATTGAACCAAAATAGCTAATGAAATGTATTTGGGAATATATTTATACTAAAGTAATATTTAAATGATTTCATTTTCTTAATTCCCGGAGAACCCCTGGAAGGAAAGAGGTAGAGTTGCGAAAGGTAACTCAAGGTGTACAAAGTGTCACAAATCTACTATGGGTATATTGAGTTAATGCAACAATCTCTTCAGTACCATATATTTGATCTACTTTATGTAACCATTGAGGTAATGTGGGGCAGGTTGTCATTCTCCATAAAGGGGGGATGAGAAGTTTAGCGGCTGCTAACAGGAATGAAAGAAGGGATTTGTTTTGCACGTTTTGTCATTCTTTATTCCAACCTAAGAAAATCAAGGTAGGTGAAGGTATTACTTTCAAAGAGCAGATGGTCTTGGTAGGCTCTAAAACAGAGGTCCAGTATGGTACCAATTTAGAGCATGACCACCAGATGTGCAATTACGTGCCTCTTTCTGAATTACACCTCCAGCAAGTGTCAGGGATAGAGGGATACCAAATATTAGTTTTAACTGGGGTTATATACCAGCAGGACAGTATCTTATATGAGTTTTCCTGCATTCGTATAAAAGAGGATGGACCGAGGGAGAATTTATAAATGTTAGAGATTGCAGTGGGTGACAAATTAAGTCCTAAGTCTCTTTCCCAGATGTCTCTATATGCCCACTTTATTGGGACAGGTGTGCTATGATGTGCTATTAGGGTTTCGAATTGTGTCAGTTGTCTATCTAATGTTCCATGCAATATATATAAGTGGCGTGCCGTTTTGAGTTTATTGTATTCTAGGAAATTTAGTGGTCTCTCAACTGTTATATTATTTATGTTGGCAAGGAATTTTATTTTATTTATATATTATTGGTCTGGAGATTGGAGATGTTGTTTAATATATGGCTTCGGCAGGTCTCTCACTGTAGATAATGGGGAATAGTTGAAAAATGGCTTTAATAAACGGCTCAGGGATTAGAAAATAGCTTAGAGTTTCAGTTATGAAGGTCCAAAGCAACCTTTCGAAGGCTTTCTCAGCATCCGTGCCAAGGAAGACTAGTGGGGATATGTTAGCATGCTTCATGAGATTTAGAAGTCTGATGGAATTGTTTTTACCCTCCCTACCTTTTATGAAGCTGACCTGTTCAGGGGAGACCAGACTCTGCAACAAGGGACTCAAATGCTGCGCTACAAGTACTGTAAAAACTTTAAGGTCATTGTTTAAAAGAGATATTGGTCTATAATTACTGCATAGTTGAGGATCTTTCCCCTCTTTGTGTATAAGTGCAGTGACAGGGACGCAGGGGCAACACGCGAGCTACAG
This sequence comes from Bufotes viridis, assembly GCA_033119425.1. Classification (NCBI taxonomy): domain Eukaryota; kingdom Metazoa; phylum Chordata; class Amphibia; order Anura; family Bufonidae; genus Bufotes; species Bufotes viridis. The sequence continues at coordinate 51,242,895 of CM065595.1, forward strand.
TGGGCCGGTGGGGGTAGTAGTTGTTGGTACTCATAGTTAACAGAGCCTCCCTGGGCTGGCGTGCAATGAAGGGGAAGACAGCACTAAATCTTCTGGGGCACTCTCTAGTACAGGCATCACTAGCCAGATGGTAGTTGAGGTGTCCTTGATGGTGTAGGTGTGTAGGGTGCTTTTGAGGCTGTAACCCCAGTGGTTTGTGATGCCAGCACCGTTAGGTGCAAAGATTGGAGGTGGAAAAGACGAGGAGTCGGTTGTTTTCTGGTAGTCAGTACAGTTCATTTAGATGGCATAAAGATATAACTCAGATATTAGTTTAGCTGTAATCCATGTAACAGGCTTGGCAATTGTAGGTTGAGGAGTTTTCCCTCTTGCTATACCGGTCTATACTTTGTCCACACTTTAGCACTCAGGTACTGGATATAATAACTCTTACTGGTCAGTAGTAGTGATGAGCGGGAGGTGCCATATTCGAATTCGCGATATATCGCGAATATTCGAATGTATATTCGTAATATATTCGCCGAAATCGAATATTCGCCATTATTAACCTAATCGCGCTGATATGCGAATATTTTATTCGCATAACGCGAATTGAACTATATAAAGGCATATCTCCTACTGGCTTGCAAACATGAACGAATACTCTAAGTTGTATGCGCGTTGCGAAAAAAAATTACCATTATTTTTTTTCAACAATCAGAATACTTACTTAGAAGTGTTCAACTTCATATTCTGTTCATTGGGGAAAAAAATTTTTTTTTTCGCATTGCGCATCCAACTTGGAGCTGAGTGTCAATATAGGCAACTTTCCTATTGCAAATGCATTTTTTGAATTAGCGAATAGAATATAGCGATATATTCGCATTCACCATATTCGCTAATTCGAACAAGCCAATTGTATTCGTAGTTCTGTAGCTGTACAACGCGACTTTAATGCGAATAATTTCCATATAAACATTCGTGTGCGTACAGATGTTATTGTTCAAGTTAGGGGGCAATAACAACTTATTCGTATGTGCTTGTGCGCGTTTTTGTGCGCGTGTTGTGCGCGTGTTCGTGCGCATGCGCATGCGCCCATACAGGCGTGGCTTCTTCCTGGGAGCAGTTCCAACACGTTTTCTTGTTGTGCATGCGATCCATGCGAATAAAGATGGTGGGCAACAACTTCACAAGAGAGGAGGAAGATATCCTGATTACAGTAAGTTATTGAACATTACATTACAGCTATAAGTACATGTGACACGCTTGTAATATTCAAATGTATGTTTATGGAGATAAAACATTCTCACATTTTTGCAATACATATAAAATCTTATTTCACATAGTTTGCTTACTGCAGTGCTTACATAGAATTGATTTGTGGAAACAAGTATTGTTGGCATTCAAAAACAATACTTATTGCCCCAAATCATTAATATCTACTAATCTCTTATATATATATATATAAAAATGAGTTTCTGTCTGTCTGTTATTTATGGCCGACCAAACGACTGGACCGATCTTCACTAAGTTTGGCAGACGGGAACATCAGGTGTCTGGGAAGGTTTTTGACCGGGGCTCAGCTCTATAGGATGTATTATTTCTGAGATATTCCCCCAAAAATGACCTGCATTAGCAAAAACAAGCCCCCAACTGCCATCCACACGTCACATGTCCCTTATCAGCCAATAGAAGCTGGCATGTCCCCTGGTTGCTATAACAAGTGATCACGGGTTTCAATAGTTTTCAGGTCCTTAAATGTTCATTTATATAATGTATGACGACAAAACTACACTGCTACATGCATGGGGGGCAGGGGCCACTATTAAAGGGGCAGGCATTGTGGAGTTCACTGTCATTAACCCCTTAACGCAAAACGCTGTGCATGCACGGCTAGATGATCGGGCGGGTGCAGGAGCTGCGCCTGACCAATCACTGCAGGGGTACGGCAGTCCCTGATAGCTAGGCCCCTGCTGTATCCGCCGGCATCGCTATTTACAGCGATGCTGGCAGATTAAGCCCTTCTATGTCGCGGTCAGCGCTGACCGCAACATAGAAGTGTTTTGCGGTTAGTGAACGAGCACATCGGGTCCCCGTGCTGCTGTGACGGGGACGCGATGTGTGAGAAGGCAGACTGATGCCGTGCAGAGGCTGCCCAATGCCTTGCATGGCATCGGGACCTGCCTTCTACGGGTGCCCAGGGGATCCTGATGCCGGAAATCCGTTGCTGATGGCAAGCAACAGCAAAAAAATACATACAGTGGAAGATGCCAGCCAGTCTTTGCTATGGTTATGTTTTTGATTGTTCTCCACATTATCGTTATCGTATGTAGGATGGTTATTGTGGTACTTGTAGTCCGTTCCTGGCATCTTCCATTGTATGCATTTTTGCTGTTGATCGCCATCAGCAACGGACTACAAGTGCAGGATGTGCTCCCTATATATATGCACAACCGCATGTGGGTTCGAGCATATCCTGCTTGTTAAACACCACACCACGTTTTCTAATGGTTAAAAAAAAAAGGATAGCAGATAAATCTATATATGATTCACATTGCACATCTAATCTTCCGCCTCACACAATATACCCACACTATATACCCACCACTACATACCACCAGACCCCCCCTCAAACCCACACCACCTTTGACCACCCCCCACCCCCAACACACATACACATACACAGTCTATAGCAGGCATTCTCAAACTGCGGCCCTCCAGCTGTTGTAAAACTACAACTCCCATGATGCCCCTCTATAGGATGATAGCTGTAGGATGTCATGGAATGATGTGATTTTTAGTTTGGAAAAAGCAGGAGGGCTGAAGTTTGCAGGAGGGCCGCAGTTTGCTGGAGGGCCGTAGTTTGAGGATGCCTAGTATATAGATTCTAATAAGTGTCCCGTTGGCCAGGAGAAGTAATGTTTGACATTCAGCATTTGCTGGTTCATTTAGCGTTACCCAGGGTGCACCACGGGGAGGCGAACCAGCCTTACACCCCGTACCGTCACTTCACTAGACGGGTACATCTCTCCCCAGATGGCCAATATCCAATATCTCATACTACACACGCAAACAATTTCAACACAATCCCAAATTTAAAAAAAATAAGATTAGGCGACTTTCACATTAGCGGCAGGGGGAGTACGTCTGACTATTCCAGGGGGATGAACAGCCTGTCGGATGTGTACTGCCGCTAGTTCTCCCACGCTTCGTCCCCATTGACTATAATGGTGGCGGGGGCGGCGGTACGGCAGCAGCAATGTAGCGCACGGCGAGAGACAGTATAACTGAAAGATCTGCATGTCACAGTTTAAGCCCGGGGAACCTCTCGCCATGCGCTGCCTTAGCCATAGTCACCAACATTTATTCATCATCTCAACCACCAAACCAAAAATTATTAGTGTTTGAAAGTGAAATATTATATTTAAAGTTACCGTTATAAAATCTGATTATATGCTTTTTTTTTTTATACTGCAGCGCATGTTGGAGAAGGGCTATGACCTGACCCGCTCCCATGCAGAGAAAAACGCCATTGTGCGCAGGCTCGTCCATGAGCTGTGGACAGACTACGACACCAAGCACAAGCGTCTGGCCATTTTAAAAAAATGGTCAGATTTAAAGAGGAGGCACGCGGAAAGAATCCGCGAAATACGGGACGAAAAATGCCCAGGTATAATGATTACTGAGTGTTGGAATAAAGATACAAAAGTAATGTAAAGCATCTGTACATTTTTGTTTTTAGATTTTTTTCTAAAAGTAGTAAAATTTGTTATTATAGGTGTTCCTTTGCCTGCAGTCAGGCGCAGGCCTCCCAGACAGCAGGTGTGGGAGGTATCTGCGTCAGAGGAGGAGGAGGAGGCCGGACCCTCAGGGCAACTTCATGCCCCTAGCCCCCCAGAGGAGTCAGAGGCAGGAGCGGAGGGTGGACCCTCACCCCAACCCGCCTCACCCCCTCAAGTTGGTGATAACGGGGACGAGGAGGAGGAGGAGGAAGAAGAAGAGGAGGAGCTCATCACCACCCCCCACAAGGAGAGTAAGTATGTGCTGTGGCTGTTTTCACTCACTCACTGTTCACACACACACACGTGTCAGTTTAGTCTTCACCATAGACACACTTTTTTGGAGCAAACAATAGGCTTGTTAAAGCTTTACTAATAATCTTTCTTCAGCCCACACATATCGGAGAACCTGTAGTCCCACACTTACAGTTCGGTACAAGCGGGATAACAAAGAAGTACTATCTCAACACTCTTTACAGTCTTCCAGACGTCTGGTTCCCCTCTAGGATTGTTCTGCGTTCCAATCGCCTAGCCAAACTGTACTTTACCAGCCTTTTTAACCACAATGTTATGAAAACCGCAAGATGTAGTACGGGTGTGACCTGTTCCACCCAATGTCTCTGACTATTAAAACCCAGGCCCCAAATAATTTCTAAAGAAAACCTCCCTGAAACCTATTGTTACAGCCATACTGATTCACCGAGGCATACATTCCCACATTCCCATTGAGACATACCGAGCAGCCATGATTATTCCCCAAACTCGGACCAGATATTGTTGTTGTCAACCCAAATAAACGGGTATATTTGGGGGGGGGCACCCCAAAGTGGGCGGAGATACCATTGGCCAATAAAAATTTAGCAATTTTCTATACGCTACTCCTCCCACAGTTTTAGGAGTACAATTAACAAACTTTGCTTGTGCTTTGTTAACCGATCCCCCGTCCGGGCCCCTGGAGCGGCCCCCGGAGACCCCATTTTGTCAATCGACTTTCATGGAAAACTATTAAGTTTTGTCACTCCTTCAGCTTTCAAGTTAAAGTCACCAAACTTGTGTCACTTATTCATGGGGTCACCCTGAAAATTTGTGTCAAATTTGGGGGACATTAAAAAGTGGGCAGAGCCACAAACAACCAAACAAATTTTCACTGTTGACTTCAGTGTGAAAACGTTAAAAGCTGTCATTCCCACGGTATTTAAGCCAGGGTCCCCAAACTTGGCACTGTGGGTTACTAGGTGACTGGGATTAAAATTTATAAAAAGTGGGTGGAGTCTACACTGCCCAATCAAATTTCAGGCATTTGTTTAAAGGTGGAAAATCAAACTGCCGCTGCTCTTAGACTTTTATTGTCACAGTCTTCAAACTTTGCAAAGTTGGTCACTGGAGGACTGGGATTAAAATTCAAAAAAGTGGGTGGAGCCACCAACAACCAATCAGATTTTAAGCCAACATCATGTGGTTTCTTCAGAAACGACACCGTCTATTTTATTTATTGTTTTTATTTTTTTACAGTATTAAAACAAATGGACTTAAAAATAAAGAAGATGGAGAGGGAGCACCAGGCTGGAATGAAGGCCTTCCGGGAGCATCATCTCCGGAAGATGCGGGAGATGAAGCTCCAGTTCTCAAATGGCATGAGAGAAATGGAGGAGAAACATGCCAAGGACGTGGGGGATTAAAAAAATATGGTTAAAGCTATGAGGGCATTGCCCTAATAACATCTTTGTAATAGTTTTATTTTATTTTTTTGTAATTATATTGTTTATTTTATTTTTTTTAAATTAAAAAACTTTAAAGTTTTCACTATAATGGTTAAACATTTATTTTTTAGTAAAGGCCCCTAGAGTACATTCCCAAACTAATCAGTATCCTGACATACAGCATCCGCAGGTATATAGAAATAGGGTAGTATGAGGCCTACACATAACTCAAATGGATCACGATAGTAGTAGTCATTGGTAATGGTTGTGTATTAAATATTAAGTACAAAGCAAAGCATTCTAATAGTCCAGAGTTACATTCAAAATAAATTTTTTGGTTAATTTTCCTAGTAACTAAATTATTTTATGTAGTAACATAAATTTCAAATTATCGTGAATAATAAATGTATTTTTTCATCAAACAATTACCGTATTTTTCGCCATATAAGACGCACTTTTTTCCCCCCAAAAGTGGGGGGGAAATGGCAGTGCGTCTTATAGGGCGAATACTACCATTTTCCTATAGCTAAAGCCGATACATCGCACAGCCTGCGATGTATCAGCGTGGAAGGAGGAGGGGGCGGAGCCTGGCAACACGTGGCAGGCGGCCCGCCGCTCACAGCGTGACTGCTTTCATAACATTTATAGTCTTTAATCATGTCCCCTTATTCCCTATAAGCCCAATACAGTAGCGCTCTGCTAACCTGCTATACCGATCCTCTAGCAGGCAGAGCAGTGCTGTGTAACGTCCTCACTGACGTCATCTGCCTGCTCCTTTCACTTTATGAATGAAGCAGGAGGAGCAGGCAGATGACGTCAGTGAGGACGTTACACAGCAGCTCGCCGCCGCACCGCTCTGCCTGCTAGAGGATCTGTATAGCAGGTTAGCAGAGCGCTACTGTACTGGGCTTATAGGGAATAAGGGGACATGATTAAAGACTATAAATGTTATGAAAGCAGTCACGCTGTTAGCGGCGGGCCGCCCGCCACGTGTTGCCAGGCTCCGCCCCCTAAGCAGTCACTATGGGCCAGATGTTTTAGAAAAGGGGGCATCTTTGGATGGCAATGTAATGGGGGCACCTGTGGATGACACTGTAATTGGGGTGATCTGTGGATGACACATATAGCATAAGATGCTATATATGTGTCATCCACAGATCCAATCCATTACAGTGTCATTCATAAATGCCCCCATCACAGTGCTATCCACAGATCCCCCCATCACAGTGCTATCCACAGATCCCCCATCACAGTGTCCTCCACAGATCCCCCCATAACAGTGTCATCCACAGATCCCCCATAACAGTGCCATCCACATCTCCCCCACATAACAGTGCCATCCACAGATCCCCCCATAACAGTGCCATCCACATCTCCCCCACATAACAGTGCCATCCACAGATCCCCCCCCTAATACTGTCATGCACAGACCACCATTACTTCAAAAGCACACCTGTTGGTTAAAAATATTTTTTTTCTTATTTTTCTCCTCAAAAACCCAGGTGCGTCTTATAGGCCGGTGCGTCTTATAGGGTGAAAAATACGGTAACTACTAAAATACAAAACTTGAACAGAGTAATAATAACTACAAAAACCTTGTTTTATTTATCAAATTAGCAAAATTTTAAACTTTTACAAATTCAAAAAATTTCTTTACAATCAAATCTTGTTATCAGAACTATAAAACAAAAAAAAAGGAACAATGTTGGAACAATAAAATGGTAGGGGTAAGAACTAACCAGCATGGTTCTTCGATAGCGTCCAATTTTTTAATAATTTGCATGTTGTAGCATTGCTTCCGCCGTACACATAGAAACATATGATTGATTACATGACTATGATTATGTGAATAATCGGTGACATGTCTCCAAGAACATCATATAGTACACAATTTATACTTAAAATCTTAAAGCAGTGGTTATATATAATTAGCATGTGCAAATCCTTATGACATAATTGCCAATAAGTGACATAAACAAGAAAAGTACCTATACATATTTACATGTTGCTACACAGCTCCATTCACAAAACCGGATTTCCACACGGATGAGTATAACGCCAGTCACACCCAACCATGTAGAGAGGTCAACACGGAAGTCAGCCATCCCTCCCAGAACGACAGACAACACCATGTTGGATCCTAAATCCGTGTGACAACAAAAAAAATAAATAAAATAAAATATATAAATTTTCGTAGGTTCATCAATCAGTCCTGTACAATGCCAACTGCACAAGACCTTTTGACAAGGAAAAGCCACATGCGGTCCACACCGTGCTACAGCGTGAACCACAACATAGCCACCCCAAACCACACTTAATTTAAAATAAAAAATATCAAAATAAAGTAAAATCGTTTCATTTTGTGAATGAAGCCAAACAACGCTAGATAAAATGTCTTTTTAAAAAGATTATTTAAATTAATATTTTTATGTCGAAATATTGACAATACATAAAGAAGCTGAGCACATGCGAGAATACGAAACATGCAAACCAGGTTAAGAGAATTCATAATTATATACTTGTTAAAGTGCAAAAGATAAAATCAGGTCCATGATGGTTGTCTACGCACGATCAGGACATACAGCATCTAGAGTTAACACAGTACTAGAATGCTGACTCATAAGTTTCCATTTGTAACTAGGCAGAATAACGCCAGGCACTGGCAGGTAAGTACACTTCCAGTTTATAATAAAAAATATAATAACCCAATCGAAATTTTACTTTAAAAAAAGTGCAAAGGTCTGGACTCTATGATTATTCCTTGTGCGATCAAATGTCACTCAAAATTTTTATGACATGCAGCAGCATCAACGGCAGGATTTAGGGAGTGGTGTATTATCAGGGCAACATGTAGCTAGGCCCGATTCGGCTTCACAGGCAGCAGCAGACGTTATGTTAAAAGGATCAAATGTAAGTCAAAATTTTCATGACATGCAGCAGCATCAACGGCAGGATTTAGGGAGTGTTGTACTATCAGGGCAACATGTAGCTAGGCCCGATTCGGCTTCACAGGCAGCAGCAGACGTTATGTTAAAAGGATCAAATGTAAGTCAAAATTTTCATGACATGCAGCAGCATCAACGGCAGGATTTTGGGAGTGTTGTACTATCAGGGCAACATGTAGCTAGGCCCGATTCGGCTTCACAGACAGCAGCAGACGTTATGTTAAAAGGATCAAATGTAAGTCAAAATTTTCATGACATGCAGCAGCAGCATCAACGGCAGGATTTAGGGAGTGGTGTATTATCAGGGCAACATGTAGCTAGGCCCGATTCGGCTTCACAGGCAGCAGCAGACGTTATGTTAAAAGGATCAAGTGTAAGTCAAAATTTTCATGACATGCAGCAGCATCAACGGCAGGATTTAGGGAGTGGTGTATTATCAGGGCAACATCTAGCTTGGCCCGATTCGGCTTCACAGGCAGCAGCATACGTTATGTTAAAAGGATCAAATGTAAGTCAAAATTTTCATGACATGCAGCAGCATCAACGGCAGGATTTAGGGAGTGGTGTATTATCAGGGCAACATGTAGCTAGGCCCGATTCGGCTTCACAGGCAGCAGCAGACGTTATGTTACAAGGATCAAATGTAAGTCCAAATTTTAATGACATGCAGCAGCATCAACGGCAGAATTTTGGGAGTGGTGTATTATCAGGGCAACATGTAGCTAGGCCCGATTCGGCTTCACAGGCAGCAGCAGACGTTACATTTGATCCTTTTAACATAACGTCTGCTGCTGCCTGTAGGCCGACGGCCTAGCTACTGTTGCCCTGATAATACACCACTCCAATCTGCCGTTGATGCTGCTGCATGTCATGAAAAATTTGACTTACATTTGATCCTTTTAACATAAGTCAAAATTTTCATGACATGCAGCAGCATCAACGGCAGGATTTAGGGAGTGGTGTATTATCAGGGCAACATCTAGCTTGGCCCGATTCGGCTTCACAGGCAGCAGCATACGTTATGTTAAAAGGATCAAATGTAAGTTAAAATTTTCATGACATGCAGCAGCATCAACGGCAGGATTTAGGGAGTGGTGTATTATCAGGGCAACATGTAGCTAGGTCCGATTCGGCTTCACAGGCAGCAGCAGATGTTATGTTAAAAGGATCAAATGTAAGTCAAAATTTTCATGACATGCAGCAGCATCAACGGCAGGATTTAGGGAGTGGTGTATTATCAGGGCAACATGTAGCTAGGCCCGATTCGGCTTCACAGGCAGCAGCAGACGTTATGTTAAAAGGATCAAATGTAAGTCAAAATTTTCATGACATGCAGCAGCATCAACGGCAGGATTTAGGAGTGGTGTATTATCAGGGCAACATGTAGCTTGGCCCGATTCGGCTTCACAGGCAGCAGCAGACGTTATGTTAAAAGGATCAAATGTAAGTCAAAATTTTCATGACATGCAGCAGCATCAACGGCAGGATTTAGGGAGTGGTGTATTATCAGGGCAACATGTAGCTAGGCCCGATTCGGCTTCACAGGCAGCAGCAGACGTTATGTTAAAAGGATCAAATGTAAGTCAAAATTTTCATGACATGCAGCAGCATCAACGGCAGGATTTAGGGAGTGGTGTATTATCAGGGCAACATGTAGCTAGGCCCGATTCGGCTTCACAGGCAGCAGCAGACGTTATGTTAAAAGGATCAAATGTAAGTCAAAATTTTCATGACATGCAGCAGCATCAACGCTAGGATTTTGGGAGTGGTGTATTATCAGGGCAACATGTAGCTAGGCCCGATTCGGCTTCACAGGCAGCAGCAGACGTTATGTTAAAAGGATCAAATTTAAGTCAAAATTTTCATGACATGCAGCAGCATCAACGGCAGGATTTATGGAGTGGTGTATTATCAGGGCAACATGTAGCTAGGCCCTATTCGGCTTCACAGGCAGCAGCAGACATTATGTTAAAAGGATCAAATGTAAGTCAAAATTTTCATGACATGCAGCAGCATCAACGGCAGGATTTATGGAGTGGTGTATTATCAGGGCAACATGTAGCTAGGCCCTATTCGGCTTCACAGGCAGCAGCAGACGTTATGTTAAAAGGATCAAATGTAAGTCAAAATTTTCATGACATGCAGCAGCATCAACGGCAGGATTTAGGGAGTGGTGTATTATCAGGGCAACATCTAGCTTGGCCCGATTCGGCTTCACAGGCAGCAGCATACGTTATGTTAAAAGGATCAAATGTAAGTCAAAATTTTCATGACATGCAGCAGCATCAACGGCAGGATTTAGGTAGTGGTGTATTATCAGGGCAACATGTAGCTAGGCCCAATTCGGCTTCACAGGCAGCAGCAGACGTTATGTTAAAAGGATCAAATATAAGTCAAAATTTTCATGACATGCAGCAGCATCAACGCTAGGATTTTGGGAGTGGTGTATTATCAGGGCAACATGTAGCTAGGCCCGATTCGGCTTCACAGGCAGCAGCAGACGTTATGTTAAAAGGATCAAATGTAAGTCAAAATTTTCATGACATGCAGCAGCATCAACGGCAGTGGGATCAACGGCAGTGTGGCGGAACCAACCTAGCCAATGGGTGCTTGAGAAGCCTTGTTGCCAGCTTCTTGATCTTGACCCAGGATTATGGCCCCTCTCATCAGCCCATGCTAAAATTAAACCACATGGTGATTTGACTGTGTTTGTGGCATCTGAGCGCTGTTTGGATATATTGAGTGCTCAGATCCAAGCCATCTGGGGATATGTTAAATGTCTGTGTGTACTGTAAAGGGTGGGAAATTGTGTATTAAATAGTGATGTCTGTCCTATTGTCCCCACATGTGTATTGGCGATTTCCCTTTGTCCTGAGAGATAATTGAATGACTCCTCTGTTGTCTCCAGGACAGAAGACATTGTTTAAAACTATTTATTCTCCTGCTTGTGATAATTACATCAACCCATTGTGTAAGGTAATTGTATCACAGGCAGAGGGGAGAATTTCGTAGGGGAGTGTTTAAACTGTAAAGCTGTAAAGGATTGTCTGCTTGGTCATGTTCTCAGTTCCCAACCAGGATTTCAGAAGTGGTCTATTATCATGGCCACATGTAGCTTGGCCAAATTCAGCAGCACAGGCAACAGCAGACATTATGTTTAAAGGCCCAAATGTAACTCAACATGTTCAAAACTCCACCAAGGCACTCTCCCCAGCTTCGAGCAGGCGATCTAGTGTCCTGTCCAGCAGGAACACTAGGGGGAGCACGTCATTCAGACCGACATGCTCCCCGCTGACCATGCTCGAATGGGGCCATCACGTGGCAGACCTGCTGTATCTGCCCCCACTCCGCATTGTTGATGTAGGGGAGTGGGTGTGATGGCCCTGAAGTGCCTAGGTCCAGCAGGTATTCCCTCACCGCCCGTCGCTGCTCCCACAGCCTCTCCAGCATGTGGAGGGTGGAGTTCCACCGCGTCACACTGTCCACAATCAGCCTGTGGTGGGGCAGGCTGTTGTCCCTCTGTAGTTTGGACAGGGACGCAGCGGCAGTTGGGAGCGTCTGAAGTAGCTGGCAATCCTACGTACCCTCAGCACAATGTCACTCAACCCTGGGTATGTACAAAGGAACTTCTGTACCACTAGGTTGAGGACATGTGCCATGCAGGGCACGTGGGTCAGACTGCCAGCATGAAGGGCGGCGAGTAGGTTGCTGCCGTGGTCACAGACAACCATACCTGCTTGGAGCCTTCGGGGTGTCAGCCACTTCTGAACCTGAGCCTGTAGTGCGGACAGAATATCAGGTCCAGTGTGTCTCCAGTCCCCTAAGCTCACAAGCTGGAGCACGGCCTGGCAGCGGACGTGCCCCACATTTGCGTAGCAACAGGGACGCTTGCTGGGGGGCTCAGCAGCTGTGGAGATAGTGGCTTGCGGGAGAGCAGCAGTTCTCCCCTGGACACCCCGGGGCGGCACCACAAAATCAGATGCAGCCAATCCCTCCCCGGCGCCTCGGAGGGACACCCAATGGGCTGTGAAGCTTATATAGCGTCCCTGCCCATGCCTGCTGGTCCAGGCAGGCATCCATTATGAGATGCACCCTGTCGCTGACAGCATGATCCAGCGACAGGGATACATTCCGCACAATGTGCTGGTGAAGGGCAGGGACGCCGGTCCTGGCAAAGTAATGGCGGCTGGGGACACGCCATCTGGGTTGGTCCTGCTCCAACATCTGCCTAAATGGATTGCTATCCACCAGATTGTAAGGCAGCAGATGTTGGGCGATAACCCTTGCCAGTAGCCCATTGAGTGAACGCACGCGACGGTCCCTGGGGGCGTAGGGCGCGGTGCGTTCAAAAGTATCTGCAATAGATGGCTGGCGCTGGACGGCAGAGGAGGGTGCAGTGGAGGCAGAGGTATGGCTGCCGGTACCAGTACCTCTATTAGAGGGAGCGGGGGAGTGGGAATGAGTTGGTGGAACGGGTTGGGGTGGCTGCAGTACAGTGGCAGGAGCTGCTGTCTCCCGCACACTGCTGGTGGCGCTGCTGCTTTGACCACCCTGCATCTGTTCCCACTCCCGCCAGTGGTTGACTCGGATGTGCTGGTTGAGGGCCGTGGTACCCAGCCGAGCCATAAATCTCCCTCTCCTCACCCTGGCATTGCACAGCTTACAAATGCCAACTGTGACATCATCTGCTGCCAGGGTGAAGTAAGCCCAAACAGGCGACTTCCGCACAGACCTCCTGTCAGATGGAGTGGTGCTGGCTTGCGCCTGTTCGGGCTCGGTGCGCACAGGTGGAGCTGGCTGCTGCTGCCTACTCCTGCTGCCACTACCAGTGGAGCCCCTGACACTGGGCTCCCTGGTGACCTGGCGCACCATTTGCCTCGGGTGCCTACCTTCATCGGTGCTGCCGTCACCTGACAAAGGAGGTGGCACCCATTCGGGGTCACCCTCCTCTTCACCCCCTGATATGTCAGACCCAAGGCCAACCTGTGGTGGACTGACGGGAACAGCTGACATGGAGCCCCTGACCGGGCTCCGCTGTCCCCTTGCTGGCGCCTGGGTCTGAATAGGTGCAGGGGTTGTGTGGCTAACACCACCTGCACCAGTTGGAAGGGATTTCATAGGGGGATTTATAGGCCCCTCCTCCTCCTCATCCCCAATCCCTTCCAACAGGTCCTGCCCATCCTCAGGGCTGAACAGTATTTCCGCCTCCTGCATTGCCTCCCCCAAGATGTCCCTCTCAGTCTCAAAGTCTTCAAACATGAGAGGGACATTGCTGGCAGCCGGGGCAGAGGACTCAGTGGCACTCGAATCGGCCACGAGAGCCAAGGCAGCCTCTGCATCCTGGGAAGTAATGGGCCGGCTGCCACTTATGAAAAAGTCACGGATCAGGCAGACACCCCTGTCACCTGCGCCTGCCTGTCCGTGGCTTGATGAGCGGCCCCGTGCTGGGAGTGGTCCAGCACGGGAACCAACTCCCCTGTTACCCCGACTACGCCCACGACTGCCTGCACTCATACTGGGGATCAGGAGAAAACTTCATTGGGGTGGGGACGATGGGTGAAAAATGAAAGGACGAAAACTGTAACACACGACACTAAACACGTAAAGCTATCAAACCTAAGACTAAACTAACAGACACAGAGATAAAAAAACTTTTTTTTTTTTTTTTTTAATGGAGGACTGACAAAACTACACTAAACACAAAAAAACGTAAAACTTTAAAACTTTTTTTTTTTTTTTACCTAGGACGTTTTTTTCTTAACGGACTAACAAAACTACACTAAATGCCAAACACTTAAAACGTACACTCTTTATTTAACCTAACACAAACAGTAACTGACACACAGAGACTACAAGACGAGTTTTTTTTAACGTAAGACAGAAAAAACTACACTAAACACGTAAACCTATAAACTTTTTTTTGTAGTTTTTATTGTTTTTAAACCTAAGACAGACATTGACACACAGACAGTTTTTTTTTTAACGGAGGACAGATAGAACTAGACTAAACAAAGAACATATAAAACTTCAATTTTATTTTTATTTTTCTTAAACTAAACACAGAAACTAACTTAGACTAAAACACTTTTTAAAATTAACAAATAATGGAAAAAAAACAAAAAAATAATACACTAACTGGACGGACACTAACTGACAGACAAAACAGACAGATAGACCCTACACTATACTATATCAGTAACTAACCTAAACTACACACTGCCCTGAAAAATCTAAACTTTACTATTCCCTAACTGTAGCCCTAATACCTAACCTAAACTATCAAGCACTATCTATCTATCTATCTATCTATCTATCTATCTATCTATCTATCTATCTAACAGCTACCTACCTAACTCAATGCCCTACACTTAACCCTGCACTGAACCCTATCTGCTACACTAGGCCCTAACACTAACTATATTTTTCTCCTAACTCTACTAAACTATCTCAAATTATTTCGACCCTATCAGCTATAAAACTAAACTACACTATTCCCTAATCACTACCTGAAACTAACTAACTAGAATATTATAAATTAAATCGAGATTATATAAAATGCACAGCAGACAAAATAGCACAGCTCCAAGCTCCAACAAATCAGCTCCAACAAATCCAACACCACAAAATGGCTGCTGGGTGATGTCGTCACTTATATAGTGAAGGGGTAGTCTAGTTTCCTATTGGTTGCTAGGGATGTTGCTAAGTTGTGACATAGCCTTCTCATTGGCTATTCAAGCTAGGAGAAGGGAGGGAAAATGATAATGATGAGTCACCTCATACATTGTAGAGAAAAAATTAAATAAAAATTTGCATGGAGAATATATCACTATATTCTACATATTCGAAAATTCTAACAAACAAAACCTGTATGAAAATAGCTTGATGCCCCTATGCAGTTACAAAAATGCAAATATTGCATTCTAAATGACTCTAATTACTGAATACTGATGTATAATTTTCCTCTTTACTGTATTTTATGTCATGCGAAAATTCGGCAATTACATATGCGCGTGAATCGGATCGCATAAGGGCAGTATACTATTAGGTTGGCTTGTTGGGTCGAATATAGAGAAGATAGCGAATATACTGCTATATTCGCAATATTCGTCTATTCGAGTAGACCAACCAAGATAACCCATTGAATGAACACAATATCATACTGCCCTTGTGCGGTGCGATTCACGCGCATATGTAATTGCCGAATTTTCGCATGACAAAAACTATCTTACATACAGAGGACAATTATAAATCAGTAATGAAAATTGTTACTGTGATGTATAATTTGCCAATGCGAGTATATGTTCGCATCGCGAATTAAACTTAGATCTGGGTTCCTCATGGTTGTTGCTAGAAGATGATTGAGAATATAGTGCTATATTCTCAATCTTCGTCAATTGTAGCAATGCAACCGTTAGGAGCTCAACTCAAAGTTTAATTCGCGATGCGAAAATATACTCGCATCGCGAATTAAACTTTGAGCTGAGCTCCTAATGGTTGGTTGAACTTGCTACTTGCTGGAATATAACGAAGATTGTGAATATAGTGCTATATTCGTGAATTCTCAGTAAAATTGTCTTTACTATCTGAGGAAAAAAGTTTAAACTAGAAGTGGGTATATAGACACTAGGAAACGTTATAGATTATTAGAATATCTACTGAGCATGAAAAGAGGATGAAGTAATTTTCTAGTGGTAAAGTTACACCAAACTTGAATAAATGTGCTTCCCTTTGTCAGGTACTACATAGTGAGAAAACAAATAGCCATCATATTTTCATGTAAAAACACTAAAATAAAGATTTACACTCACTTCACTGGGGGGTCACCACCAGGATAAACTCAAGACACCTGGGGTGGGTCCCCTCCGGCCGGGATCGTTTGTAGAATGTTGGAGATCAGGATAAGTGTCCAGGTAAGAAGGAGATGTCAAATCAGGCACTGGACTAGAATCTTCATCCAAATGATCTCGTTATTATATAAAATATACGGCTCAACGCGTTTCGGGTGTTTTTTCTTAGCCCCCCTTCATCAGGAGCATAATATATACAAGTGAATACAATACATGGTATATATAGAGGTAGATAGGAACACAAACTGGGCGCCAAAAGTTCAGGGGGGTGGTGCCCCAATGATGTCATTCAAGTCATGTGATCGTTATTGCAAGTTTAAAATAAACTCTTTTTCACCTAAAATTAACACATATACTCTTAATAATATGTATGTCCGGTATTGCGTGATCTTGGATCTGATGTACCTGATATAAAAATCGTGCTGGGATACTTCATTCTAAAGTGATGTACGGAGGCTAGGCAGTGGGGTGGTCACGTGTGCGTTCCATAAGTGCGTGCCACGGCGCACCCGGAAGTGTCCGTCTTCTGCTAGGGCACTGGGAAGGAGTTTAGGTCACGTGTGCGTTCCAAAGAGGGGAAGCGCTTATTGGAGCGCATCACGTGATCATTTCTAAAGAAAAAAATCGTATGCTGCCCGTGTTAGTGGGGGTGCTTAAAAATAGAAAAATATATAAAAAGTTTCTTCTTGGGCATTATTATTATTGTTGTTGGCAATGTTTTGTAATGTTGATATGGCTAATGCGATAATTTGCTATACTATAATAGATCCAGAAGGGGAAGGATCATATTTTTCATGTCTAAAAAGGGGTATCACATTTTTTTTTTATAATATTAACACCTAGATATGAAAATAAGTAAAAGGATTCTTAGAAAATATTCTGAAATAGTAAGGGTATTTAAAATTATGCAGAAAGCACCAGATAAAAACAAAATATTTTTGTGTATAAAAAAAAAAAAAAAAGAAATATAAAATGGTGTCAAGAAAACACCTCTATTTGTAATATATTCCAGTGTATAGTCTGTAAAAAGTTAAAATAGTTTATATATATATATATATATATATATATATATATATATATAGAAGAAAGACCTATAACCTATGCATAAATAAAGAAGGTAGATTCATATAAGGTATTCCCAATACATGGATATACAGAAAATTGGTACGCATACATATCTATACTTAAATCTGTACAGTCTCTTGCCAGTATAAATATATGTATATAATAGTATATAAATGAACGGTGAATATGGCACAATAAATAGGAACCTCCTTTTTGTGTAGTGTGTCTACACATATAATAATTCCATGATGGAAAATGGTGTCTGTGAGATGACAAATATTTATAATAAAATATTTACTGAATATTTAATGTGAGATGCATACAGGTCCAGAAACTCAATGATTGATTGGCGGGTGTCTCCAGTATAACATTCCAAAGGTATAGGAACATGTATTGACGTATACTAGTGGTTAATAGTTTGTATATTCGAGGTATTCGTTTAATCCATGAGGTGTAAGAGTATTTAATTAAAAAATCCAAAACATCTCTTTCTTGCAGAGTGTTTGGAAAGAAGAAGGGACCCATTCAAGAGGGGTAACTGAAAGTGAGGATGGGTCAGCTGCATGATATGTTGCATAGTGTCGGGAGACACTGTGTGTTTGAACTTTCCTCCGTATATTGGAGCGGTGTTCATTCATACGGTCTCTGACTGGGTTGTACGTCCTACATAAAGAAGTGTGCAAGGCAGCTAAGTAAATATATAATATTGGTGCTAGAACAAGTCATATCGTGTTTAACCGCTTCAACCCCTCTAGCTTAAACACCCTTAATGGACCAGGCCACTTTTTACAATTCCGCACTACACTACTTTCACCGTTTATTGCTCCGTCATACAACTTACCACCCAAATGAATTTTACCTCCTTTTCTTCTCACTAATAGAGCTTTCATTTGGTGGTATTTCATTGTTGCTGACATTTTTACTTTTTTTGCCATTAATACAAATTTAACTACATTTTTGCAAAAAAATGACATTTTTCACTTTCTCTTGTAAAAGTTTTTTAAAAAAAACTACATTTCTATATAAATTTTTCTCTAAATATATTGTTCTACATGTCTTTGATAAAAAAAAAAGTCCAATAAGTGTATATTTATTGGTTTGGGTAAAAGTTATAGCGTTTACAAACTATGGTGCAAAAAAGGGAATTTCGGCATTTTGAAGCAGCTCTGACTTTCTGAGCACCTGTCATGTTTCTTCAGGTGCTAGAATGCCAGGAAAGTATAAATATATAAATAAATGACACCATTTTAGAAAGAAGACACCCCAAAGTATTCGCGGAGGGGCATGGTGAGTTCATGTATCATTTCATTTTTTTTCACAAGTTAGCGGAAAATGACACTTTCTGATAAAAAAAATAAAAAAAAAAAGTTTCAATTTCTGCTAACTTCTGGCAAAAAAAAATAAAAATCTCAGACGGACTCACTATGCCCCTCAGTGAATACCTCGGGGTGTCTACTTTCCGAAATGGGGTCATTTGTGGGGTGTGTTTACTGTTCTGGCATTTTGGGCGGGGCTAAATTGTGAGCCGCCATGTAAAACCTAAAGTACTCGTTGGAACTTATGTGGTATCGCTGTACCCAGGAGAAGAAGGGCAATGTGTTTTGGGGTGTATTTTTACATATACCCATGTTGGGTGAGAGAAATATCTCTGTAAATTGTCAACTTTGTATAAAATTTTTTAAAAGTTGTCGTTTACAGAGATATTTTTCACACAAAGTATGGGTATATATAAAAATACACCCCAAAACACATTGCCCTACTTCTCCTAAGTACGGCGATACCACATGAGTGACACTTTTTTGCAGCCAAGATGCGCAAAGGGGCCCTAAAACCAATGAGTACCTTTAGGATTTAACAGGCCATTTTTACGCATTTGGATTCTCACGCTTTAGGGCCCCTAAAATGCCAGGACAGTATAAAAACCCCACAAGTGACCCCATTGTGGAAAGAAGACACCCCAAGGTATTCTGTGAGGGGTATGGCGAGTTCACAGAAAAAAAAAATTGGCACAAGTTAGCGGAAATTGATTTTTTTTAATTTTTTTTTACAGTCTCATATTCCACTAACTTGTGACAAAAAATAAAATTTTGCATGAACTCACCATACCCCTCATGGAATACCTTGGGGTGGCTTCTTTCTAAAATGGGGTCACATGTGGGGTATTTATACTGTCCTGGCATTTGAGGGTCTCCGCAATCATTACACGTATGGCCAGCATTAGGAGTATCTGCGATTCTCCTTATATTGAGCATACGGGTAATGAGATTTTTATTTTCCGTTCAGCCTCTGCGCTGAAAATAAAAATAAAAATGAACGGCACGGATTTTTTCATTCGCATCGATCAATGTGGATGAAAAAATCTCTGCCAAAATCAGTGACTGCGGTGCGGTGGGCTGGGCGCTAGCTACCTAACAAGTAGCTAACTAACTGGCGGTGATAAGAGACCCTTATGCCCCATTCACACGTCCGAAATTCTGTTTGCGGAACGGAATTGTGGACCCATTCATTTCTATGGGGACAGACTTTGTTCCGCTCGTATCCGGAATTACGGATCCGGGTCTGCACTTCTGTTCCGCAAAAATATAGAACATGTCCTATTCTTGTCCGCAATTGCGGACAAGAAAAAGCATTTTCTATATAGTTCTGGCAATGTGCAGATCTGCAAAATGCGGAAAGCACATTGCCGGTGTCCGTGTTTTGAGGATCTGCGGATCCGCAGATCCGATCCGCGGATCCGTGAATCCACGGATCCGCAAAACACATATGGACGTCTGAATGGAGCCTTACAAGGGGTGTGATCAATGACAGGGGGGTGATCAGGGGGTCTAGATGGGGTGATCAAGTGGTTAATAGGTGAGGGAGGGGTGGGGGGTTAGTGTAGTGTTTGGTGCAACTTTACAGTGTTACCTGGTCCTCTGGTGGTCGATCCCAGCAAATGGGACCACCAGAGGACCAGGTAGCAGCTATATCAGACGCTGTTCACAAAACAGCGTCTGATATAGCTGTTTGATGCGATTTAATTCGCATCTACAGCCTGCCAGCGATGGATCATCGCTGGCAGGCTGTAGCAGAACTGCCGAGACTCGCTTCACTGTGAACGCGCGCATTCACAGGAAGTCTCGGCTCTCGCGAGATGACGCGCCGATGCTTCGTCTCAGAGCTACAGGACCGCCCACAGGACACATCCCTGCGTTAGGCGGTCCTGTAGCGGTTATGTAAGATGGGTTCATTGAGTGTGGAGACTGTAAGTATTTTTCCACATGTGTTTATTATGTCACAGCATTGACATCTTTTGGTCTTACATTTGTGGGATCCTACTTTGGGTCTAAGTCCTGTCTCATTCTTAGTTGATGACCCTGAAATGGTGAAGGCTTTTTTTTCCGGAGATGAGTTTGGTAGTTTTGGGCAAGAGGGAGCTAGGATATTTTTAAGAGATTGGGCTCTCTTGTAGATGAGTTTTGAGGCCTTTGGGATAGTATTTCCTATGATCGGATCCTTTAGTAGGATATTCCAGTTTTTGTTTAAAATTTTTCTGATGTCACTGTGGTATGCATTATATCGCATAATAAAGTTAAGATTAAATTGTTTGGGGTCTTCATCTATTGTTTTCCCTTTTAAGGTTTCAGTTTGGGAATGTGCAAGTGCTCTTTTGGTCGATTCTTCTATTAACTTTTTCGGGTAACCTTTTTCTAGAAAACGTTTTTTCAAGATTGTCCCTTACAGGTGTTTTCATTAGTGCAATTTCTACGGATTCTCTGCATCTGACTGTAGGGGATGCATTTCCATTTGTGGTGATGACAGCTTTTAAAATCTAAGTAACTGTTGCTGTCAACCTTTTTAAAAAAGGGTTTTTGTTGTGATATGATTGTTTTCGCTAATTAAAACTAAATCCAAGAATACTGCCTCTGTGGGGTGTTGTTCCGTTGTAAATTTGATGTTCCATTTGTTGGTGTTGATTTGGTTGACAAATTCTGTTAGGGCTCCGGGGGTCCCATCCCAAATTAAAATAATGTCATCGATATATCTTCTATAAAATTTAATGTTCAGGTGGGACAGTAGGCCATGTTGTTCCTCGAACACCCCCATAAAAATGTTTGCGTGGGCTGGGGCAAATTTTGTCCCCATGGCTGTCCCCTTACATTGTTGGTATACTGTGTCTCTAAATTTGAAATAATTATGGTTTAAAATAAAATGTATAGAGTCTAAAATGAAAGATTTCTGTATGTCAGGCATTGATGTATCCAAATCCAATGTTTTTTCTATAGCTGCAAGTCCTAGTGAGTGGGTGATATTACTATATAGGGATATGACATCTAAAGTCGCCCAGAGGTAGGTGTCTTCCCAAACTAAATTATCTAGAGTGGTTATGAGATGGGAGGTGTCACATAAATATGAAGGTAATTTGAGGACATATTTTTGTAACATACAGTCTATATAGTCGGATAAATTTGAGGTAAGTGAACCTATCCCTGAGATAATAGGTCTTCCTGGAGGGTTGATTAGCGATTTATGCACTTTGGGTAAAAAACAAAAGCGTGCTATTTTTGGGTGCGAAGTACAGTATTTAAGAAAAGTTTTTCTTTCTTATTTAAGATGCCTAGTTTGAAACCTTCGTCTATTAGGGATGTTAGTTGTTTTTTATAAGCTTTTGTAGTGTCAGTGGGTAGGACGATATAATACTCTGTGTCCGAAAGGATTCGTAATGATTCTGCTAAATAGTAGGATGAGTCCATAATTACAATGCCTCCGCCCTTGTCGGCACTTTTGGTTACTATGTCCTTGTTTTTGGTAAGGGATGTTAGTGCTTTTGATAAATCAGGGTTAAGGTTGCTATGGGTTGGGTAATGTGAGGTGAAAGTGAATTGATCTCTAAAATCGGACATTACCATGTTAAAAAAGCTCTCAATATGAGCCCCCTTACTTTCAAGAGGATAGAAACAGGATTTAATTCTGACATTACATGGAATTGGCGCTGGTTGGTCCGAAGGGATTGGGTTCTCTGAAGGAATGGGTTGTTTTTCCAGTTGTTCTGTTATAGTGGAGGGTACTTCACTGGCTTCTGTAGTGGTATGGGGATTTCTATTGCTCTGATTAGTGAGTGGTTCGAGACAGGTTTGATTTTTAAGTGTAGGGTGGGATTTTTTCATTTCAAAGTGTCTATGCAATGTCAATTTATGTTTAAAATGATTTAAGTCAATAAAAAGTTCAAAGAGGTTGGGTTGGTTTGTGGGGCAAAAGGATAAACCCTTGCTTAAAAGTTCAATCTGCCAAATTTACTTTCTGGTGGAACTGGGGCGGTAGTAGTGTTGTCGACACTGGTTATATTAGTAGGATGGGTTAATGTTTTGGTTTTAATTTTTTGTTTAGTGGGGCGATGTTTTCTACCTCCCCTGCATCCTCTAAAACGGCATTTGGCCTTTTCTTTTTTATGCTCGAGATTGGAGTGTAAAAATGAGTGATTTTTAGAGTCTGAGATGTATTGGGTGTGCTTAGAGCCGGGGAATCTATTGGTCGTATTAGGGGGCTGAGAGCCAAGAGACTGGTAAGTATTTTTCTGGTCGGAGGCAGCATTAGCCATATCAACATTACAAAACATTGCCAACAACAATAATAATAATGCCCAAGGAGAAACTTTTTATATATTTTTCTATTTTTAAGCACCCCCACTAACACAGGCAGCATACGATTTTTTTCTTTAGAAATGATCACGTGATGCGCTCCAATAAGCGCTTCCCCTCTTTGGAACGCACACGTGACCTAAACTTCTTCCCAGTGCCCTAGCGGAAGACGGATACTTCTGGGTGCGCCGTGGCACGCACTTATGGAACTCACACGTGACCACCCCACCGCCTAGCCTCCGTACATCACTTTAGAATGAAGTATCCTAGCACGATTTTTATATCAGGTACATCAGATCCAAGATCACGCAATACCGGACATACATATTATTAAGAGTATATGTGTTAATTTTAGGTGAAAAAGAGTTTATTTTAAACTTGCAATAACGATCACATGACTTGAATGACATCATTGGGGCACCACCCCCCTGAACTTTTGGCACCCAGTTTGTGTTCCTATCTACCTCTATATATACCATGTATTGTATTCACTTGTATATATTATGCTCCTGATGAAGGGGGACTAAGAAAAAACCCCCGAAACGTGTTGAGCCGTATATTTTATATAATAACGAGATCATTTGTATGAAGATTCTAGTCCGGTGCCTGATTTGACATCTCCTTCTTACCTGGACACTTATCCTGATCTCCAACATTCTACAAGCGATCCCGGCCGGGGAGGACCCACCCCAGGTGTCTTGAGTTTATCCTGGTGGAGACCCCCCAGTGAAGTGAGTGTAAACCTTTATTTTAGTGTTTTTACATGAAAATATGATGGCCATTTGTTTTCTCACTATGTAGTACCTGACAAAGGGAAGCACATTTATTCAGTTTGGTGTAACTTTACCACTAGAAAATTACTTCATCCTCTTTTCGTGCTCAGTAGATATTCTAATAATCTATAACGTTTCCTAGTGTCTATATACCCACTTCTAGTTTAAACTTTTTTCCTCAGATAGTAAAGACAATTTTACTGAGAATTCCTCCTATTTATATTGGGATGTGGCGCCCACACTTTTTTTCTTTTTCTCTCCCATACCTCCCTTAGCCTGGCCAGAGCCAAGGGGCTGATATTGCAGCTAGATGGTGGACTAGGCCTGTTCTCCTCCTCCCCTAACTTCCTACCTTCTCCTCTGTACTCCTCTCAACCACCTCTCAACTCACTTTATTAGCAAACCCCATGATATAAATATATATATATATATATATATATATATATATATATATATATATTAGTGCCAGCAGCACCTAGGAGCAAATAAATAAAATGGCACTCTAAAAGCCTGTTAGTAGGAATTACAGGTGT
Organism: Bufotes viridis; assembly: GCA_033119425.1. Classification (NCBI taxonomy): domain Eukaryota; kingdom Metazoa; phylum Chordata; class Amphibia; order Anura; family Bufonidae; genus Bufotes; species Bufotes viridis. Next base: position 51,267,134 of record CM065595.1, read on the forward strand.
ATACAGCAATACATTTGATAAGCAAATACAAAAGTTTAAAGTGCCTACGACCATCACTGAGTGGGACACTGGATAAGGGAGATATGTGCTTCAAGCGCTTGTCTTGGTAAGGCTAAGCTCTTACAGAAGTCCTGGAGGTGGGGTTGGAGAATTTCTCGTAGGGATTTGTAGTATGAGATAGAGAGACCATCAGGGCCCAGGCTCTTGCCTATAGGGCTCTTCGACAGGATGGACTGGACTTCGAGCAGCGTAAATGTTTTGCTGATCGCTCTTTGTTGGTCCTCCAACAATGTCAGGAGACGTGGAGAAGAGAGAAAGTCTTTGATATTCTCTCGTCGTTTGGTCGTTTGTGTCTCGTGCCCTTAGCTGATATAGGGTTTTATAATAGTGGCAGAATGAATCAGATATGGCTTTAGCATCTGTGACACGTGAACCTGAATGGTGTTTTACTGAAAGTAGATACGGACGTGCTTTGCATTTCTTAATGAGAGGCATCATGAGTATGGATATCTTATCGTCTATTTTTCCATGACATGTAAAATTTAGTTGATTGTTTGTTTAGGATATCTCTCAGTTGTTGCCTTTTGGACGTTAGTGTTTGGAAGGTTTCCCTGGAGTTAGATAATTTGTGTGAGTTCTAGTTGTTGGATTTCACTGTATAATTTCTTTACTGTTTCTTGTCTAGATCTATTAAGATATGAAGCTATTGAAATAAATTTGCCTCGAATTACAGCTTTGTGGGCTTTCCAAATCGTGGTAAAGGGTAACGTGTCGTCAGTGTTCTGATTAAACTAGTCCCTTAAGGTATTTTCTAGATGAGTTTATCTTGATAAGTAAAATCTCAAGTGTTGGTAATGTAGCTGAAATACATCTTTATCATCTGCTACTCAATATTGCATTATTTGGGATATTTGTTGTTGGAGAAAATATTGTTTTCTATTTAATTTTTTTTTGTATACTGAAAAATTGTAAAAATCAACACTTTAAAAACCATCAAAACATTTCCAGAAAATATAACTAGATTATAGTGAACTAAAATCTACATTGAGTATTGTTCATATGAATTTTCAGGTCTTTTTATTTCAAAGTTAAGTCTCTCAGTAAATCAGGGATACGTGCTGTCTGTGATCTCCATGGACAGCACACGTACACATCACTGGATTTCCACAGATCATGTGTCCATGGTGACACCATGGAAGCATTCCCCATTTTTGTCCATATTTATGGATCCCTCACACACATTATAATCTATGAGACCATGGACACGGCACAGATGCCATCGATGTTTGGTCTCTTGTTTTAATAGATTGTTGTTAGGAGATGCTCTGAAGACCGATTTTCAGCCTTGCAGTGTCTGTGGAATACGGATAACACAAAAGGGCAAAAAACACACAGAACAAACATGGATTCTCTGCAGACATCTTCATGGATGAACCACTGACCATCTTGTCACAGACGCACTTTCACGTTTATTTGATTTTGTAGGACTTTTGGTACAGGGGAATCGGAGGAAATACATAAATCAGGCCCTTCTTCCAACTGATTGACAGGCAGTCTATTAAGAATGCTTGGCAGGACCAATGAATGGAACAGAATTGGTTGAGTTTCTTGTTCTGATCTGTTGCCATGGCGTCGAGACAGGGTTTCCCCCAGCGAGACACAATGCTGTTTAAGACTGTTGGATTTAAGCTCCATTCCCCTGGATGTAGAGGGGTGCAGCTGAGTAGATCTGCAGAGTAATTCAAAATTCCCCTTATATGGATAGCTGAGATGTCTTTCATGAACTTCTCTGCCCAGGCCATGAGGATAGCACATTCCATGGAGAGACTGTGACTCCTTGTGCCCCCCTGTTTGTTGATATAATAAACAGTTGGTAGATTGTCTGACTGAATCATAACTTTGAACCCCCGAAAGATGTGTTTGAAAATGAAGAAGGGCTAGCCTCACTGCTCTCAACTCCCTCCAATTGGAGGACATTAATGCTTCTTTCTTTGTCCACTTCTTCTGTACCCATAAATTGTCTACATGAGCACCCCAGCCCCAGGAGGAGGCATCCGACGTGAGGATTTTTTGAGGATGGGGATTCAGACCCCTGCCTTGCTTTAGGTGAGGAGACGAAATCCACCACTTCAGGTCCTGGCGTGTTGCGGTTGTTATTACCATCTTCTTGTCCAGGGAGCTGTAATTTTTGTTCTAGCTGGTTAGAATATTGTTTTGTATACTTCTGATGTGAGCTTTGACCCAAGGGACCGCTTCTATAGATGACGTTAGGAGACCTAACACCTTCATTGCATGACGGATAGAGATCTTGTGATTGGACATAAGGTGATGTACTCTCTTGTGAACAGATGATATTCTTTGCGGAGATAGTTTGATTGTCATTTAATTCGAATTCAGAACATATCCTAGAAATTTTATTTGTCGAGATGGTATTAGAGAAGATTTTTCTTTGTTTATTAGGAATCCATGACACTGGAGCATTTGTATCATGGATTGTAGATGAAGGTTCAGTGGTTGGTTGGAACTTGCTATTAAAAGCCAATCATCCAGATATGGGATACACATTATACCTTCCAACCTTAGTGCTGCTGTTAGGACAATTGACACCTTTGTGAATACTCTCGGAACAGAAGTTATACCGAAGGGGAGGCATGTAAACTGGACATGTGTAATACAAGTTGTCGCCTGAACTGCTACTCTCAAGAATTTTCTGTGGCTGGGGTGAATCGGAATATGTAAAAAAGCGTCTGCCAGGTCTATTGACGCCATATAATTTTCCTTCTTCAGAACCATTAGAACTGAATTTATAGATTCCATTTTGAATTTCTTTTTCACCAAGAACTTGTTCAGGAACCTGAGATCGATGATTAGCCTCCATTTCTTCCCTGGTTTGGGAACGGGAAATACTTTGGAATATACCCCCCTGAAATGTTCCTCTTGGGGCACTGGTTCTAATGCTTCGTTTTGGATAAATTCTTGAAGCAGGTGGAAGACAACTTGATCTCTGGGATGATTTATGTAGTATCGATCTGGGGGAAAATGTGCGAACCCTAGTACATATCCGTTTTTGACCGTGGAAATGACCCAAGCGTCTGTGGATGTGAGAGACCAGACGGGATAGAATAGCTTTAATCTTGCGCCAACTTTTGGCTTTAGGGTGGCGTCATAATTCAGAGGTTTTTTGGTTAGATTTCTTATCTTCAGATCTTTCTTATTTGCCCCGAAATCTTCTTTGTTTATAAAACTGTTGTCTGTTTCTAAATCTAGGAGATCTTCTCCTTTGTGAGCGAAAAGGCCTAAAAGATGGTCTCTTTTTTGACTCTGGAAAAACTGAACCTTTCCCATCTTTCAAGGATTCAAGAATGTTTTCAAGTTGCAGACCAAACCGAGATGTTGGCTGAAAGGGAAGACTACAGAAGTGATTTTTCGACAATATATCCCCTGGCCATTGTTTAATCCAGTGTGCTCTCCTTGCAGTATTGGAGAGGCTCATGGAGCTTGCTGAGGATTTTACAATATCCAGAGGAGCATCACACAAAAAATCTAAAGCAGCTTTCATTACTGGTAAACTTTTTGAAATCTCTTCTCTAGACACCCCATCTTCCAGATCAAGGGATAGCTGGGATAACCAGATTCTTAAAGCCTTAGCCACTGGTACTGACGATAGGCCGGCTACACAGGTCGCTGAAGAGGAAGCATAATTTCTTTTTAATAAGGTTTCTATTTTTCTATCCATGGGATCTTTTATAAGGGATGCTTCCTCTGCTGGAAAAATTGCCTTTTTAGACAGACGGGCGACTGCTAAATCTACTTTGGGCACAGAAAACCATTGCGCAGAAAATGTTTCATCCAATTTATAAATGGATTTTTGTCTGGATCCTGGATTTTATTTTTTGTCAGGTCTATCCCAGTCCTGTTTAATCTATTCATCCAGGACCGGATGCCCTGGAAACACATTCCCTTTAGTCTTGGGGAAATAAAACAGTTTATCTGATTTGGATTTTCCTGAGGTGTCTTTATCAGACTCTAATGTATGTTTTACTGCTTTAATTAATTCATGTATTTTTTCTTTCTGAAATATGAAAAATTCCTCAGGATCATTATAAGACTTGTCAGAATAGATTTCTCCTTCAGACAGATACTCATCTTCAGAGGAGGAAGAAATTATCTGTGGAGGTGGAGATTTGTTTGTATGTCTAGGCCAGTGATGGGCAACGTGCGGCTCTCCAGATGTTGCAGAACTACAACTCCCAGCATGCAAAGCCTGTCTATAGCTATCAGCCTACTGCAGGGCATGGTGGGAGTTGTAGTTTAGCAACAGCTGGAGAGCCGCACGTTGCCCATCACTGGTCTAGGCTTTATCGACCTGACTTCATCAAATACTGAAGTAAGTTGCTCCTTAAACCACAAAAGAAAGTTCATATTCCCAGACTGGATAGAAGTAGTAGGTGACAGGCAATCAGTGCAGACATTAGAGTGTATTTCATCAGGAAGAGGCTGTTCACATTTCTGACATAAACGATGCCTAGTTTTTCTTTTTCTTTTGCTGGATTCCTCCTGTGAGGCAGAAATCTATAGTTAAACATACAACAGAGTCAATTAGGATGTATACAGCCAGATCCCTAATACTGTATATGCAAGGACAAAATCAACATATATGAGTGAACTTAAGTCGTATGGTTCAATATTGGCCCAGGTATAAGTTGACCTGTAAAATATAAATAATATATAGAAATTAATCCTGCAGAGTAACCATAGAGATGCAGAGCAATAAAAGAATGGATCACTCCTAAACTCAAAAAGAGTCAACAGCCTAATAGCAGGAATACAGGCCCACTTATTAACCTAGATGGCTGTGAGCTAAAACACAGCCAGACACATGCTTAATGGTAGTAGCATTTGCCCTAAGCAGAGGCAAAACATACTGGATGAAAATCCTGTACTCTCACAGCGAGAGGAGGAAACATAACATCCAAGATATCAAAGACATCCTGCAGCCGCCAAACTATACTTTACTCCAAGCAGTCGACCCCCGGATCCCAAGAGTCACCATACTTACCGCAGCAAGCAGCAGGTGAGACGTTCTGGCTGAGCGCACAGGCATCCCGCCAGAGTAAGCTTAAGAAGCCTAACTTCTGCGCTCGTCGGGTGTCACGTGCATGGCCTTAGCTCCCCCCAGCCGCACGTGCATGAAGTAAGATACCAAGCCGGAATATACATTGGCTGTGGAACGAGGCACTGTAAGTTTTTACACAGGGGAGCTGCACTCATTCCACCTTCAGGCTGAGGGACAGGCAAGCCTGTATACAACCTGGCAGGGATCGGGTCTTTTTGCAGGATGATAGCAGGATGTTTACACAGTGTCCATCCGATACCTAGAAAGAAAAAAAAAATACAAGGCTCTGTTGTCATGTGTTATCCTATATAGCCTGCTAATTGCCAATTAATTAGTCTACTGCTTTCTAATGTGTCTCTATCCTGGTTGTACCTAGGGGACTTAACCCCTTTCATTATGTGCTGCCAAGGACGATCAGGAAAAATGATTTTCTGTCTGTTCTCTGTTCTTTATGCACAGCCAAATGGAGATTTGGTTAAAAAGTCTTTCCCACTTTATTCGATGTATGTCTCATGAAAGGAAAATTTGATGTATGGGGCTACTGACCAGCATTATGGATATCTAAAGACCCCTATGAACTTTATTCAATGAACTAATGATCATGGTGCAGATTTTTGAGCCAGAGCTCTAGTATGTCAAGTCAACATGTGCCCACATAACCTCCTCCAAGGATGCCAACATCCAGTCAATCTATGTTTCCACCAGAAAGAGATCCCTATTTGTGATCTCCAGGTCTTGTTTCGGAATAAATGCCACCTTCTGGCCATACTACTGGCTCATTTATACATTAACTTTTTAAATATTTTTTTTCTATTTTACTAGTAAAAAATATTTTGCATATTTTTAATTTAATGTTGTGTTTGATTTATTAGATATATTATTGATTACTAGTGAGTTGTCTTAAAGGGATATTCCAGTGGCTAAAACTTATCCCCTATCAGAGTGGAGTCCTACTACCGGGACCCCGTCTAATCATGGAAACTGAGGTCCCGTACCCTGCTGCTCTCCTAAAGTGACTGGAGCAGCCAGTCACACATGCACGGGCTGCTCAAATCATTTCTATGGGAGTTTTGGAGACAGTGAAGAGCTCTACTCGGCTGTCTCTGGAACTCTCATAGAAATAATTTGATTGGCCGCAAAAGATGCAGACAGCACACCACATCTATGTAGCCGAGCAGGAAATAAGAATATATATATTTACTCCACACACACACACATAATATATAGACATACTGTATGCTTCAAATTCTGAGGGGGGTTCAGTCCCTTCTGCCTCTCATTGCCTTATTAGAAATAGACTATTAGTAATTGGCAATGAAGATCAGGAACTGAACACCCCTTTAGAATTTGAAGCGTCTGTGTATGGAGGTTGGAAGTCTATGGGGGGCTGCTGTGTGCTAAGAAGTGAACAGTGACCTGTGTGTGTGTATATATATATATATATATATATATATATAGAGTAGGGAAGGTAGGAAGGCAGCACACAGTCACAGGTGGGTGCAACTCCGGCTATTCGACCAGCACTCGGTCTGATAATAGTATAATAGAAAAATGCCAGCAGCACTCCGGTATCTAGCTTGAGAAAGACCGCAAGGAGCGGTTGAAACGTCGCTGTCTGACGAATGGGTGAATAAACTTTACACTTTTTGAAGATACCGGAGTGCTGCTGGCATTTTTCTATTATATATATATATATATCTATATATATATAAATTCACGGCACTCCAAGAGATTAGGGGAAAAAGATGGTGTTGTTTATTCACCCATAACTACACAACATTTCAATCCTCTCCAGGATCTCAGTGAAACTGAGCTCGCAGCAAACATTTATGGCCATACCATTTTTGATGTCCTAATTTAATAATTAAAACCATGATTTTGATAAAGTACAAAAAAAACGAATGTCTATGATGCTTATTTAATAGTGTCCATAATGATTATAACCACGATCTTGAGATAAGTATATGGTGCTGACAAACAAAATAATTGTAAATATCAATGCCACAAGAAGTCAGGAGTTACACTATATAAAAAGTGCATGTGGTATAGTTGGATCAAAGCTGTGGAGGTCACTGTTAAGGGAGCGAGGTGCTGTGAGGATCACTTTCAAGTGGATGGGCCGCTCTTGAGGCCACTGTTAAGGGGACGGAGTGCTATGAAGGTCAACTTTTAAGGTAGCAAGGTGCTGTGGAGGTCACTGTTAAAGGGGTTCTCTGGGCAATAAATGGGCCTGGTGGCAGATTATAGCTGTTTGAAGGGAGAGTAGACGCGGACAAAATGAACAAAAAATGGGAGGTTGAGAAAGGGTGGAAATGGGTTAAAGGAACAGTTACTTCAGAGGAGGAGGCCAACTCCAACACCTTGCCTGGAAGGGAACAGTAGGTAAATTAGAGTTTTCCATAGGGGAATGTGGCAGGGCAGGCTGTGTTGGTGGGGGTCAACCATGTTCCTGTAAGACCAAGGAAGGTAAGCTTCTGGGAAATAAATAGATCATGGATGTAGGGAAGGTTATTGCAAATATAATATGAGTTCCAAAAGATTCTGGATAGAGAAACTAGAGGAGCAGGGTTCAGGTATGAGATTAAAGGCAAGTTCTCTTTCGGGTTACTATGTCCCCAGCCGCAATAAACACCCACTCTGATGGCACACTACTGGCCGGAAGGAAAGCTTGCCAGTTGTGGCCACAATTCTCATTTGGCTGCCCAGTAGTCCAAGGGATCTTGGGTGACAGTTTTCAGTCCAAGTATTCCCCGACCTGCATGTCCTACTGCTGTTGCTAGCTGGTTTCTTTAGTTTTCGGGTAAAGAAACATGCTCATCAGAGACTAGAGACTCAAGTTACTGCTAATGGAGGTACTGCTGCTCTTGTCCCCAAACCCCACCCCTCTCCTCCAGCAATCATGGCAGTGGAGCGTGAGTACAGAAGGTCCCCCCTGGTCAGACCTTTGTGAATACGGGTAATGGCACACATAGGCATCGACTAACCAACTACATATGATGTCTTGATAATAGTTGAATTTACCATCCTTCCCTGCAGATGTAAAAAAGGTCCCCATTTTGGACCGATAGCGAGGGTCTAACATGGTGCAGAACCAGTAGTCATGCCTCTGCTGAATAGTAATAATACGGCTGTCACAATGCAAGCAAATCAGCATGCATCTGGCCATTTGTGCAAGGGACTCGGAGGAACTCCCTGCCTCTATCTCCACTGCTCCACTGCTCCTTCTGTTCCTCTTCTGTCACTTGGGCACATAAACCACCTATTTCTGTATAGAATTCCTGGGTGTTAATGTACTCATCCACCTCCTCTGCCAGTTCAACCCCAAAAGGGCTCAAGTGGCTGTGAGATGTAGGAACCACATCTTCTGTCCCCTGGCCAGTCAGATTAATCAGCATCTGCTCCAAGATGTGAAGGAGTGGAATTGCATAATTCATCCCATAGTCTAGAAACTAACAAATAAAGTGGCCTCCTCAAAGGGCCTGAGCAAACGGCAGGTGTCAAGCAGGAGCTGCCACTGGCTAACATCGCAGTTACCCAGGGGAGTACTCCTGTCCATCTACATCATCAAGAAATCGTTCACTGCCTTCCTCATGTAGTCTTTCCAACATGTGGAGGGTCGAATTCCAATGTGTGGAAACGTCGCATATGAGATGATGTTGGGGAACACCACTCTGCCTTTGCAGCTCAAGATGGGAGTGTTTTGTAGGGTAAGAGTGGCTGAAGTGCATGCATAGTTTTCTGTTGATTTTCAAGATGACTTGCAGTTGCGTGGAAGACTTTAGGAACCAGTTTACAACCATATTAAAGACATGCAGCATTCAGGGTGCATGGGAGAGACCTCTTTGATGCTGTGCCGACTCACTTTTCTTCTCTTTATCAGTGACCATGTTTCCGATCTCTAACTGGCGAGGAGACAGACAGAACTTGATTTATGAAGGACATTTACCAGTTCCTCCCCTGCGTGGCTCCTTTCGCCCAGGCTGACCAAGTGTAAAAGTATGTGATATCACTATGCTTTGCATAGGTGGTAATCTGGAGGACCATTCAGAACTGTGCTTACAGTGGAGGCTGAGGAAAACTCGCAAGAAGAGGGGGCAGAGGAGAACATTGGTGCCAAAATCACAGCATGCCATCACCGGGCCTAGTTGCTGGTGTGCCTGGGATGGAACCACATTTACCCAGTGGGCCTAAAAGCATATATATTGTCCTTGACCATAGTTACAGCTCCACATGTCGGTGCTGGGCCAGTCCACTAACAGGTTCAAGAACTAGCCCACCTTCTGCTGTACGTATGAATGCAGGGCTGATACAGCTTTTTTTTTTTTAGAGAAGTAGTGATGGCTTGGAATCTCCAACTTGGCTGGGCACAAGCCTTCAGTTCTGTGAAATGTGCAGAGTCAACAACTTGGCCAGGAACACATTCAGCTTCTGTGCCGTTGGATGAATGCATGCATATTATTGTTTCTTTGAAATTGCCTCGGTGATTGATTGCTGGCAAAAAGAGTGAGGAATGAGGAGGAGGAGGAGCATCAGGACCAGTAGACGATATAAAGGAAACACAGCTCCCTTCTGCTGAGGTGGTGGAGCCTTGACAGCCGGAGAAAGGGTGCTGCCCTCTGGGAGATGTGTCAGGCTGTACCACTACATTAGCGCCATGGTTTTTCCAGGCCACTTTATGGTGACACTCCAAGTGTTAATGCTTGGCCGTGGTGCCAACATTTTCCCCCCTGTCCGCATTTCATCTTCTGCCCACAGATCCTATATACGGCCAAGCTGATGTCCTCCAGCGACTTGATGAAAAATTATTACACTACAGAGAATGGTATTTTACTCCCACCACTCTATGCAGACTATGTGACACTGCCTCTATGAAGACGTGCACAGCTAGTTGTTTTTGCGGACATGTAGGTGCCAGAGTAGCAGATGGTCTACCCTGGTAACGTTTGGCTCCAGACATCACACTGCTGCCACCCTGCTGACTAACGGCCACGTTACCACCCAGCTGACTCAGCAGCTGTCTTACGCGCAAGCTGCCACACTCACCCCCTGATGATGAAGCCCCCTCTTCACCCGACTCCCACTTGCAATTGGCTACATCATCATCCACTACTGTCTGCTCTTCACTTATGTCACCCTCAATAGTCTCGTGCCCTTGTTCCTGACCGCTCACAACACCTGTTTTCACGAGACTGTCACGTTCGCTACTTGCATGTCTACAGGAGGAAGCAGTGGACCTCTTCTCCAAATCTGGGCTTGCCAGTAGCTGCTGACTGTCCTCAATAAGCTGGTCCTCACAAAAAAAAAGAAAAGTAGACATATTCGGTATTGCCACATCCATATCGACAGGCTCAAAAACAGCCATTTTTTGGTCGCCTAGCCTCACAAAAAGTGTAATACCATGTGTTAAAAAAGTCTTGTGTACCACATAATGGTACCAATCAAACCATTATCTCATCCCACAAAAATGATACCCTACCTAAGACAATCACCAGAAAAATAAAAGATAAATGAACATGGCAACACAAAAACAAGATTTTATGCCACTCAAAAATGATTTTACTGTGTAAAACTTAACAAAAATAAAAATAGTAGACACATTAAATATCATGGTGTCCATAACAACCTGCGCTATAAAAATATCACATGATATGCCCCCTCAGGTGAATGCTGTAAAAAAATTTAAAAAATAAAAACTGTGCCAAAACAGCCATTTTTTGTCACCTTGCTTCAAAAGTGATCAAAATCGTATGTACTCAAAAATTGTACCAATCAAACCATCATCTCATCCTGCAAAAAATGGGAACCTACCTAAGACAATCGACTGAAAAATAAAAAATAAATATGTCTGTCAGAACATGGCAATACAAAAGCAAGATTTTGCTCTGTTCAGAAATGCTTTTACTCTGTAAAATTTAGCAAAAATAAAAATAATAGACACATTAGATATTGATACATCCCTAACAACCTGGTCTACAAAAATATCACATGATATACTCTGTCAGGTTATTGCTGTGAAAATTAAATAAATAAAAACTATGTCAGAACTATCAATTTTTTGTCACCTCTCCTTACAAAATGCATACTATCGAATGACCTAGAAGTCATATATACCCCTGTATGGTATCAATGAAAATGTCACCTCATCCCACAAAATATGAACCCCCACATAAGACAATCATTTAAAAGATAAAAACCAATGGCACCCCTAAGCCAATCCATCAAAATCTGCGCTGCAAAAACCATTTGGCACTCCTTCCTTTCTGAGTCCTGCCATGTGCCGCCACAGCAATTTACCATCACATATGGGGTGTTGCCATATTCAGGAGAAAATGGGTAATAAATTATGGGGTGCTTTTTCTCCTGTTACCCCTTGTGAAAATGAAACATTTGGGGCTGAACAACATTTCATTGGAAGAAATGTAACTATTTTCACAGCCAAGTGTTTCTAAATACTGTAAAACGCTTAAATGGTCAAAGTGCTCAGTGCACCCCTTAATATATCCTTTGAGGGGTGTAGTTTCCAAAATGGTGTCACTTTTTGAGGGTTTCCATTGTAGGGGTATGTCAGGGTCTCTTCAAATTCAAAATGGTACCCAAAAACCCTTCTAGCAAAATCTGCCTCGAAAAACTATAGTACACTGAACACAGTACCCAACAATCAAACCCATCACCAGAAGAACACTAGCAACAAGCATATACCCACCCGCACAAAAGGCTATACATATGTCAACAGCAATAAATACAATAACAATCAAGGACCACGTACAAATCATAGATTGCTAAAACCCAAACCAAAACAACAACATACCAAAGACCGACAAAATGAACAATCTAAGAAACTATTCAATATGAGGATTCCACATAAGACCAAAGTGAATACACCTGTCAATTCAATGCCACGCCAAGTGTGCACTCCACTCAACAATACAAATCATTACTCGATGCATCGAGTCTAGAATTCCATACTTCATTACCCTCTCTGGATAACGTGACCCAACCCTCCAACAACCATACCACATGGAAAAATCCGGCCTCCATTTTTGGTATAGAGATCATGGCTGAATGTGCACCTCTTATTTTACCACTAACCCAGTTCTCCGTTTACCCGAACTCCTCCTCTGAATCCACACTCACATCTTCAGTATTTTCCATAACCTTCGATCTAGAAGCACATTTACTCATCACCAGTCAGAGCCATACACTGCCAAAAGGTCACCAAGGGGCCACCCACAACGGATCAGAACCTGAACCACATGGGCCTCCCTCTTATCAATCACCAACTAACATCAGTCTATCCACCCCTGTTGATCACCCCAACACCGAACCCTCCACTTCGGTATCTTTTTTAGCCTGACCTCCAGCATGACCTATCCAATTCTAAAAAGTCTAAAAACCACCACTATAACAAAATATTTTCATCCATTAGGCCATAGACCAGTAAAAAGAAAAAAATGTAGAAGAGGAGTTGGGGGGGGGGGGGTACTAGCAAAAAGAAAACAAGAGACAACGATATGAGTAGACCCGATCAGGCTTCCGGCATCTTCAACCTATCCAGCCATATACTAACCCAAAGTGAAATCTCTCTACTTTGGAAAGGTCTTTTCTTTTGCCCTTCCTCGAAAATAAATGAATTTGATTTATTCTTGGATCTGAACCACTTCATTAGAAAACTATAAAGAGACACTTTGAAATAGTGGAAAAGATGCAAAGAGTAACAAATAAAAAACCAACCCCTGAAACTTCTTCCAATGTAGATCTTCCCGAATTTATACCATCAGGGCTAAAACCGCCATCCAATTTTTACCCCATTAACCATAATGGTAATTTTATCGACACATTCTATTCAGTCGTATCTGAGGAGTTTCGTCAAAATAACCAAGGACCCACCAGTTAGCAGAACCGCAAACCCTTTGAGAAAAATGCCTTGAAAAAATTTCAGTCTAACAAAAATATCATCATCCGTAACACGGATAAAGGGGAGGAAAGGTTATTCAGGACGGAGAGGACTACATCAAAGAGGCCACAAGGATCCTATCTGACAAGGAGTATTACATATGTTACGGACCGCGGTATGGAAGGGTTAACAGGGAGGGAGCGCTCCCTCCCTCTCCCATCGGGGGGCTGCTGTGCCTTTGCAGCCCCCCAACAGGATGGGATCACAGAGGGAGGGAGCTCCACTCCCTCCCCATCCATCACCCCCTGACCAGTTATGGCAGCGGGTGATGGTTGCCATGGAGACAGGACGCTTTCAGAAGTGTCCTGCTCTCCATGGTGCTGAAAGTCTGAATAGACCTGCCAAAGTATATAGTGTACTGTACTGTATTATACAGACACCAGATCCACTGGATCTTTCAGAACCAAGTGGGTCTGGGTCAAAAAATGTAAAAAGTGAAAAAAGTAAAAATGAAAAAACACATATCACTGAATAAAAATTAAAAAAATAAAATACACTACACATATTAGGTATCGCCGCGTCCGTAAAAACCTGCTCTATAAAAATATCACATGACTGAACTCCTCAGGTGAACGCCATAAAAAAACCCAAAAATGGTGTAAATAAGCCATTTTTGGCACATTACATCACTAAAAGTGTAATACAAAGCGATCAAAAAGGTGTTTGCCTCCCAAAATAGTACCAATCAAACCGCCATCTCATCCCACAAAAAACGAGCCCCTACCTAAAACAATTGGCCAAAAAATAAAAAAACTATGCCTCTCAGACTAAAACATGATTTTTTTTGTTTCAAAAATGCTTTTTAGTGTTAAATGTAAAAAAAATTAAAAAGTAGACATATTTGGTATCTCCACGTCCGTAAGAATCTGCTATATAAAAATATCACATGATCTAACCCCTCAAGTAAACACTGTAAAAAAAAATTAATAAAAACTTTGTCAAAAAGCCATTTTTTTGCCACCTTACATCACACAAAGTGTAATAGCAAGCGATCAAAAAGTCATATGACCCCCCAAATAGTGCCAATCTAACCTTCACCTCATCCCGCAAAAATGATACCCAACCTGAGACAATTGCCTAAAAACTGAAAAATATATGGCTCTCAGACTATGGAGATACTAAAACATGTTTTTTTCATTCAAAAGGATATTATTGTGTAAAACCAAAATAAATAAAAAAAGGTATACATATTATGTATCGTCGCGTCCGTAAGGACCTGCTCTATAAAAATATAACATGACCTAACACCTCAGATGAACGCCGTAAACATAAAAAATAAAAACGTTGTCAAACAAGCCATTTTTTTGTCACCTTACATCACAAAAAGTGTAATAGTAAGCGATCAAAAGTCATATGCACCCCAAGATGGTGCCAATCAAACCGCCATCTCATCCCGCAAAAATGAGCCCCTACATAGGACAATCGCCCAAAAAAATATATATATGGCTCTCAAACTATGGAGACACTAAAACATGATTTTTTTTGTTTTAAAAATTATATTATTGTGTAAAACTTATATAAATAAATAAAAAGTATACATATTAGGTATCGCCGCGTCCGTCACAACCTGATCTATATAAATAACACATGACCTAACCCCTCAGCTGAACACAGCAAAAAAAAAAAAAAATACGGTGTCAAAAGCCATTTTTTCACCTTACATCACAAAAGTGTCATAGCAAGCGACCAAAATGTCATATGCACCCCAAGATGGTGCCAATCAAACCGCCATCTCATCCCGCAAAAAAATGAGCCCCTACATAACACAGTCGCCCAAAAAAATAAAATAAAACTATGGCTTTCAGAATGTGGAGACACTAAAAAAATTATTTTCAAAAATGCTTTATTATGTAAAACTGAAACAAAAACCCCAAAAAGTAGTCATATTTGGTATTGTCGCATCCGTAACAACCTGCTCTATAGAAATAGCACACAATCTAACCTGTCAGTTCAACTATGTAAATAACAAAAAATAAAAACAGTCCCAAAACAGCTATTTTTTGCAAATTTTCCATTTTAATCCATTTTTGCAGTAACAAAGCAAGGGTTAACAGCCAAGCAAAACTCAATATTTATTGCCCTGATTCTCTTGTTTGCACAAACACCCATATGTGGTCGTAAACTACTGTATGGCCAAACGGCAGGGCACAGAAGGAAGGGAACGCCATATGGTTTTTGGAAGGCAGATTTTGCTGGACTGGTTTTTGACACTATGTCCCATTTGAAGCCCCCTGATGCTCCCCTACAGTAGAAACTCCAAAAAAGTGACCCCATTTTGGAAACTACGGGATAAGGTGTCAGTTTTGTTGGTACTATTCTAGGGTAAACATGATTTTTGGTTGCTCTATATTACACTTTTTTGAGACAAGGTAACAAAAATAGAAATTCGGAAATATCATCTCCATTTGCCAATAACTCTTGTGGAACACCTAAAGGGTTAACAAAGTTTGTAAAACTGGTTTTGAATACCTTGAGGGGCGTAGTTTCTTAGATGGAGTCACTTTTATGGAGTTTCTACTCTAGGGGTGCATCGGGGGCTTCAAATGGGACATGGTGTCAAAAATCCAGTCCAGCAAAATCTGCCTTCCAAAAACCATATGGCGCTCCTTTCCTTCTGCGCCCTGCAGTTTGGCCATACAGCAGTTTACGACCACATATAGGGTGTTTCTGCAAACTACAGAATCGGGGCAATAAAAATTGAGTTTTGTTTGGCTGTTAACTCTTGCTTTGTTACTGGAAAAAATGGATTCAAACGGAAAATTTTTCAAAAAATCGAAATTCTGAAATTTTGCCATTTGCCATTAACTCTTGTGGAAAACCTAAAGGGTTAATGACGTTTGTAAAATCAGTTTTGAATACCTTGAGGGGTGTAGTTTCTAGAATGGGGTAATTTTTGGGTGGTTTCTATTATGTAAGCCTCACAAAGTGACTTCAGACCTGAACTGGTCCCTAAAAAGTGGGTTTTTGAAAATTTCTGAAAAATTTCAAGATTTGCTTCTAAACTACTAAGCCTTGTAACGTCCCCAAAAAATGAAATAGCATTCCCAAAATGATCGATACATGAAGTAGACATATGGGGAATGTAAATCAATAACTTTTTTTGGCAGTATTAGTATGTAGAAGTAGAGTAATTGAAACTTGGAAAATTGCAAATTTTTCAAAATTTTTGGTAAATTTGGTATTTTTTTATAAATAAAAATGAAATTTTTCGACTTCATTTTACCACTGTCATGAAGTACAATATGTGACGAAAAAACAATCTCAGAATGGACTGGATAAGAAAAAGCGTTTTAAAGTTATCACCACATAAAGTGACAATGGTCAGATTATGAAAAAATGGCCTGGTCCTTAAGGTGAAATAGGGCCCTGTCCTTAAGGGGTTAATCAATCTGGTGTTGGTGACACCCGAAATAGTAGGCTGCACGTTGTTACTCCTGTAAAAAGGAAATAGTTCTCCCACTGTGGGAATTCATTTAACATAAGTAGCATTTAAAAAATTCTGGTGTCCAATTTGCAGCAGTCTTCTTGTAATTAATACCAGAAAAAGGCATTATAGTGTCCAGTGTTGTCATTTTGGTTCCAAAAAGGCCAATTTAATCAATCTGGTGTTGGTGACACCCGAAATAGTAGGCCGCACGTTGTTACTCCTGTAAAAAGGAAATAGTTCTCCCACTGTGGGAATTTATTTAACATAAGTAGCATTTAAAAAATTCTGGTGTCCAATTTGCAGCAGTCTTCTTGTAATTAATACCAGAAAAAGGCATTATAGTGTCCAGTGTTGTCATTTTGGTTCCAAAAAGGCCAATTTAATCAATCTGGTGTTGGTGGCACCCGAAATAGTAGGCCGCACTTTGTTACTCCTTTAAAAAGGAAATAGTTCTCCCACTGTGGGAATTAATTTAACATAAGTAGCATTTAAAAAATTCTGGTGTCCAATTTGCAGCAGTCCTCTTGTAATTAATACCAGAAAAAGGCATTATAGTGTCCAGTGTTGTCATTTTGGTTCCAAAAGGCCAATTTAATCAATCTGGGGTTGGTGACACCGAAATAGTAGGCCGCACGTTTCACTACCAAAGACCGACAAAATGAACAATCTAAGAAACTATTCAATATGAGGATTCCACATAAGACCAAAGTGAATACACCTGTCAATTCAATGCCACGCCAAGTGTGCACTCCACTCAACAATACAAATCATTACTCGATGCATCGAGTCTAGAATTCCATACTTCATTACCCTCTCTGGATAACGTGACCCAACCCTCCAACAACCATACCACATGGAAAAATCCGGCCTCCATTTTTGGTATAGAGATCATGGCTGAATGTGCACCTCTTATTTTACCACTAACCCAGTTCTCCATTTACCCGAACTCCTCCTCTGAATCCACACTCACATCTTCAGTATTTTCCATAACCTTCGATCTAGAAGCACATTTACTCATCACCAGTCAGAGCCATACACTGCCAAAGGTCACCAAGGGGCCACCCACAACGGATCAGAACCTGAACCACATGGGCCTCCCTCTTATCAATCACCAACTAACATCAGTCTATCCACCCCTGTTGATCACCCCAACACCGAACCCTCCACTTCGGTATCTTTTTAGCCTGACCTCCAGCATGACCTATCCAATTCTAAAAAGTCTAAAAACCACCACTATAACAAAATATTTTCATCCATTAGGCCATAGACCAGTAAAAAGAAAAAAATGTAGAAGAGGAGTTGGGGGGGTACTAGCAAAAGAAAACAAGAGACAACGATATGAGTAGACCCGATCAGGCTTCCGGCATCTTCAACCTATCCAGCCATATACTAACCCAAAGTGAAATCTCTCTACTTTGGAAAGGTCTTTTCTTTGCCCTTCCTCGAAAATAAATGAATTTGATTTATTCTTGGATCTGAACCACTTCATTAGAAAACTATAAAGAGACACTTTGAAATAGTGGAAAAGATGCAAAGAGTAACAAATAAAAACCAACCCCTGAAACTTCTTCCAATGTAGATCTTCCCGAATTTATACCATCAGGGCTAAAACCGCCATCCAATTTTTACCCCATTAACCATAATGGTAATTTTATCGACACATTCTATTCAGTCGTATCTGAGGAGTTTCGATCAAAATAACCAAGGACCCACCAGTTAGCAGAACCGCAAACCCTTTGAGAAAAATGCCTTGAAAAAATTTCAGTCTAACAAAAATATCATCATCCGTAACACGGATAAAGGGGAGGAAAGGTTATTCAGGACGGAGAGGACTACATCAAAGAGGCCACAAGGATCCTATCTGACAAGGAGTATTACATATGTTACGGACCGCGGTATGGAAGGGTTAACAGGGAGGGAGCGCTCCCTCCTCTCCCATCGGGGGCTGCTGTGCCTTTGCAGCCCCCAACAGGATGGGATCACAGAGGAGGGAGCTCCACTCCTCCCATCCATCACCCCTGACCAGTTATGGCAGCGGGTGATGGTTGCCATGGAGACAGGACGCTTTCAGAAGTGTCCTGCTCTCCATGGTGCTGAAAGTCTGAATAGACCTGCCAAAGGTCTATTCAGACTTTCTAAAGTACAAAATACAGTACAGTGCACTATATAGTGTACTGTACTGTATTATACAGACACCAGATCCACTGGATCTTTCAGAACCAAGTGGGTCTGGGTCAAAAAATGTAAAAAGTGAAAAAAGTAAAAATGAAAAAACACATATCACTGAATAAAAATTAAAAAAATAAAATACACTACACATATTAGGTATCGCCGCGTCCGTAAAAACCTGCTCTATAAAAATATCACATGACTGAACTCCTCAGGTGAACGCCATAAAAAAACACCAAAAATGGTGTAAATAAGCCATTTTTGGCACATTACATCACTAAAAGTGTAATACAAAGCGATCAAAAAGGTGTTTGCCTCCCAAAATAGTACCAATCAAACCGCCATCTCATCCCACAAAAACGAGCCCCTACCTAAAACAATTGGCCAAAAATAAAAAAACTATGCCTCTCAGACTAAAACATGATTTTTTTGTTTCAAAAATGCTTTTAGTGTTAAATGTAAAAAAAAATTAAAAAGTAGACATATTTGGTATCTCCACGTCCGTAAGAATCTGCTATATAAAAATATCACATGATCTAACCCCTCAAGTAAACACTGTAAAAAAATTAATAAAAACTTTGTCAAAAGCCATTTTTTGCCACCTTACATCACAAAAGTGTAATAGCAAGCGATCAAAAGTCATATGACCCCCAAATAGTGCCAATCTAACCTTCACCTCATCCCGCAAAAATGATACCCAACCTGAGACAATTGCCTAAAAACTGAAAAATATATGGCTCTCAGACTATGGAGATACTAAAACATGTTTTTTTTTCATTCAAAAAGGATATTATTGTGTAAAACCAAAATAAATAAAAAAGGTATACATATTATGTATCGTCGCGTCCGTAAGGACCTGCTCTATAAAAATATAACATGACCTAACACCTCAGATGAACGCCGTAAACATAAAAATAAAAACGTTGTCAAACAAGCCATTTTTTTGTCACCTTACATCACAAAAGTGTAATAGTAAGCGATCAAAAGTCATATGCACCCCAAGATGGTGCCAATCAAACCGCCATCTCATCCCGCAAAAATGAGCCCCTACATAGGACAATCGCCCAAAAAAATATATATATGGCTCTCAAACTATGGAGACACTAAAACATGATTTTTTTTGTTTTAAAAATTATATTATTGTGTAAAACTTATATAAATAAATAAAAAGTATACATATTAGGTATCGCCGCGTCCGTCACAACCTGATCTATATAAATAACACATGACCTAACCCCTCAGCTGAACACAGCAAAAAAAAAAAAAATACGGTGTCAAAAGCCATTTTTGTCACCTTACATCACAAAAGTGTCATAGCAAGCGACCAAAATGTCATATGCACCCCAAGATGGTGCCAATCAAACCGCCATCTCATCCCGCAAAAAATGAGCCCCTACATAACACAGTCGCCCAAAAAAATAAAAATAAAACTATGGCTTTCAGAATGTGGAGACACTAAAAAAATTATTTTCAAAATGCTTTATTATGTAAAACTGAAACAAAAACCCCAAAAAGTAGTCATATTTGGTATTGTCGCATCCGTAACAACCTGCTCTATAGAAATAGCACACAATCTAACCTGTCAGTTCAACTATGTAAATAACAAAAAATAAAAACAGTCCCAAAACAGCTATTTTTTGCAAATTTTCCATTTTAATCCATTTTGCAGTAACAAAGCAAGGGTTAACAGCCAAGCAAAACTCAATATTTATTGCCCTGATTCTCTTGTTTGCACAAACACCTCATATGTGGTCGTAAACTACTGTATGGCCAAACGGCAGGGCACAGAAGGAAGGGAACGCCATATGGTTTTTGGAAGGCAGATTTTGCTGGACTGGTTTTTGACACTATGTCCCATTTGAAGCCCCCTGATGCTCCCCTACAGTAGAAACTCCAAAAAGTGACCCCATTTTGGAAACTACGGGATAAGGTGTCAGTTTTGTTGGTACTATTCTAGGGTAAACATGATTTTTGGTTGCTCTATATTACACTTTTTTGAGACAAGGTAACAAAAATAGAAATTCGGAAATATCATCTCCATTTGCCAATAACTCTTGTGGAACACCTAAAGGGTTAACAAAGTTTGTAAAACTGGTTTTGAATACCTTGAGGGGCGTAGTTTCTTAGATGGAGTCACTTTTATGGAGTTTCTACTCTAGGGGTGCATCGGGGGCTTCAAATGGGACATGGTGTCAAAAATCCAGTCCAGCAAAATCTGCCTTCCAAAAACCATATGGCGCTCCTTTCCTTCTGCGCCCTGCAGTTTGGCCATACAGCAGTTTACGACCACATATAGGGTGTTTCTGCAAACTACAGAATCGGGGCAATAAAATTGAGTTTTGTTTGGCTGTTAACTCTTGCTTTGTTACTGGAAAAATGGATTCAAACGGAAAATTTTTCAAAAATCGAAATTCTGAAATTTTGCCATTTGCCATTAACTCTTGTGGAAAACCTAAAGGGTTAATGACGTTTGTAAAATCAGTTTTGAATACCTTGAGGGGTGTAGTTTCTAGAATGGGGTAATTTTTGGGTGGTTTCTATTATGTAAGCCTCACAAAGTGACTTCAGACCTGAACTGGTCCCTAAAAAGTGGGTTTTTGAAAATTTCTGAAAAATTTCAAGATTTGCTTCTAAACTACTAAGCCTTGTAACGTCCCCAAAAATGAAATAGCATTCCCAAAATGATCGATACATGAAGTAGACATATGGGGAATGTAAATCAATAACTTTTTTGGCAGTATTAGTATGTAGAAGTAGAGTAATTGAAACTTGGAAAATTGCAAATTTTTCAAAATTTTTGGTAAATTTGGTATTTTTTAATAAATAAAAATGAAATTTTTCGACTTCATTTTACCACTGTCATGAAGTACAATATGTGACGAAAAAACAATCTCAGAATGGACTGGATAAGAAAAAGCGTTTTAAAGTTATCACCACATAAAGTGACAATGGTCAGATTATGAAAAATGGCCTGGTCCTTAAGGTGAAATAGGGCCCTGTCCTTAAGGGGTTAATCAATCTGGTGTTGGTGACACCCGAAATAGTAGGCTGCACGTTGTTACTCCTGTAAAAGGAAATAGTTCTCCCACTGTGGGAATTCATTTAACATAAGTAGCATTTAAAAATTCTGGTGTCCAATTTGCAGCAGTCTTCTTGTAATTAATACCAGAAAAAGGCATTATAGTGTCCAGTGTTGTCATTTTGGTTCCAAAAGGCCAATTTAATCAATCTGGTGTTGGTGACACCCGAAATAGTAGGCCGCACGTTGTTACTCCTGTAAAAGGAAATAGTTCTCCCACTGTGGGAATTTATTTAACATAAGTAGCATTTAAAAATTCTGGTGTCCAATTTGCAGCAGTCTTCTTGTAATTAATACCAGAAAAAGGCATTATAGTGTCCAGTGTTGTCATTTTGGTTCCAAAAAGGCCAATTTAATCAATCTGGTGTTGGTGGCACCCGAAATAGTAGGCCGCACTTTGTTACTCCTTTAAAAAGGAAATAGTTCTCCCACTGTGGGAATTAATTTAACATAAGTAGCATTTAAAAAATTCTGGTGTCCAATTTGCAGCAGTCCTCTTGTAATTAATACCAGAAAAAGGCATTATAGTGTCCAGTGTTGTCATTTTGGTTCCAAAAAGGCCAATTTAATCAATCTGGGGTTGGTGACACCCGAAATAGTAGGCCGCACGTTGTTACTCCTGTAAAAAGGAAATAGTTCTCCCACTGTGGGAATTCATTTAACATAAGTAGCATTTAAAAAATTCTGGTGTTCAATTTGCAGCAGTTTTCTTGTAATTAATACCGGAAAAAGGAATTACGGTATATCTTCCAGTGTGTGAATTTTGGGGCTAAAAAATAATATATTTTATTGTGGTGCGAGTTTAATCGCAACAATGAGAAAACATTCTATTAAGGGACGAGGACGCGGTCGTGGTGGGGTCCGTGGAGTCTCTGTTGCTGGCAGAGGAAGTGGCCGTTCGGCCTCAGGCGCACAAAGTAGTGAACCAACTCCCTCAAGTAGCCGGCAGAATTTACAGCGATATTTGGTGGGGCCCAATGCCGTTATGAGGATGGTAAGGCCTGAGCAGGTACAGGCATTAGTCGATTGGGTGGCCGACAGTGCTTCCAGCACGTTCACCACATTGTCTTCCGCCCAGTCTTCTGCGGAAAGCGCACAGGTGGCACCTGAAAACCAAGCCCATCAGTCTGTCACATCACCCCCATGCATATCAGGGAAACTGGCTGAGCCTCAAGTTATGCAGCAGTCTCTTCTTCTGTTTGAAGACTCGGCTCCCACGGTTTTCCAGGGGCGTCCACCTATCCCTTCCCCAGCGGTGGAAGACATTCCATGCACTGACGCACAACCACTTATGTATCCAGATGATGAGGACATGGGAATACCACCACAGCAGAGTGACCGAGTGTCTGATGATGACGAAACACAGGTGCCCACTGCCGCGTCTTATTGCAGTGTGCAGACTGAACAGGAGGAGGTCAGGGAGGAAGACTGGGTGGAAGACGATGCAGAGGACGATGAGGTCTTAGACCCCACATGGACTGAAGGTCATGCCGCTGACTTAAATAGTTCAGAGGAAGAGGCAGTGGTGAGACCGAGACAACAGCGAAGCCAAAGAGGGAGCAGGGGGCAAAAGCAGAACACCCGCCGTCCCGAGAGTTCGCCTGCTATTGGCCAGTGCCAACAGGGACCCAGCACCCCAAAGGCATCTTCAAGGAGTTCCCTGGCATGGCACTTCTTCAAACAATGTGCTGAGGACAAGACCAGAGTGGTTTGCACGCTGTGCCATCAGACCCTGAGGCGAGGCATTAACGTTCTTAACCTGAGCACCACCTGCATGATCAGGCATCTACATGCAAAGCATGAACTGCAGTGGAGTGCACACCTCAAAAACAAGGAACCCGCTCAGGCTCCCCCTGCTCCCTCTACCGCTGCTGCCTCGGCTTCCGCCTCGAGAGGAATGTTGCCACCTGCCGAGCAGCAAACAGAGGATGTGCCACCGACACCGCCACCGTCACCTTGCGTCTCCACTATTTCACACAGCAGCGTTCAGCTCTCCATCTCTCAAACCTTTGAGAGGAAGCGCAAATTCCCACCTAGTCACCCTCGAGCCCTTGGCCTGAATGCCAGCATTTCTACTACTGGCCTTTGAAATGCTGTCATTCCGGCTGGTGGACACAGACAGCTTCAAACAGCTGATGGCCATGGCTGTTCCCCAATATGTGGTTCCCAGCCGCCACTACTTCTCCAAGACAGCCGTGCCTTCCCTGCACATGCAAGTGTCTGATAAGATCAAGTGTGCACTGCGCAACTCCATTTGTGCCAAGGTCCACCTAACCACAGATACGTGGACCAGTAAGCACGGCCAAGGACGCTATATCTCACTAACTGCACACTGGGTGAATGTAGTGGCGGCTGGGCCCCAGGCGGAGAGTTCCTTGGCGCACGTCCTTCCGCCACCTAGGATCGCAGGGCAATAATTCTCTGCCTCCTGTAGCCTCCTCCTCCTACTCGGCTTCCTCCTGCACTGCTTCCACCAGCTCCTCCTGTCAGCCACACACCTTCACCACCAACTTCAGCACAGCCCGGGGTAAACGTCAGCAGGCCATTCTGAAACTCTTATGTTTGGGGGACAGGCCCCACACCGCGCAGGAGTTGTGGCGGGGTATTGAACAACAGACGGACGAGTGGTTGCTGCCGGTGGGCCTCAAGCCAGGCCTGGTGGTATGCGATAATGGGCGAAATCTCGTGGCAGCTCTGGGACTAGCCGGTTTGACGCACATCCCTTGCCTGGCGCATGTGCTGAATTTGGTGGTGCAGAGGTTCATTCACCACTACCCCAACATGTCAGAGCTGCTGCATAAAGTGCGGGCCGTCTGTGCGCGCTTCCGGCGTTCACATCCTGCCGCTGCTCGCCTGTCTGCGCTACAGCGGAACTTCGGCCTCCCCGCTCACCGCCTCATATGCGACGTGCCCACCCGGTGGAACTCCACCTTGCACATGCTGAAGAGACTGTGCGAGCAGCAGCAGGCCATAGTGCGGAACGGCACCACTTCACCACCAATGATTGGGCCTCCATGCGAGACCTGTGTGCCCTGCTGCACTTCTTTGAGTACTCCACCAAAATGGCCAGTGGCGATGACACTGTTATCAGCGTTACAATACCAATTCTATGTCTCCTAGAGAAAACGCTTAGGGCAATGATGGAAGAGGAGGTGGCCCAGGTGGAGGAGGAGGAGGAGGAGGAGGGCTCGTTTCTAAGACTTTCAGGCCAGTCTGTTAGAAGTAGCTCAGAGGGAGGTTTTTTGAAGCAGCAGAGGGCAGGTTCACAAATCGCCAGCCAAGGCACTCTAATGGAGGACGAGGAGGATGAGGTGGAGGAGGACGAGGATGAAGCAGGTTCACAGCAGGGTGGCAGCCCACACAGCTCAGGCCCATCACTAGTGCGTGGCTGGGGGGATACGGTGGACGCTGATGATACGCCTCCCACAGAGGACAGCTTGTCCTTACCTCTGGGGAGCCTGGCACACATGAGCGATTACATGCTGCAGTGCCTGCGCAACGACAGCAGAGTTGCCCACATTTTAACGTGTGCTGACTACTGGGTGGCCACCCTGCTGGATCCCCGGTACAAAGACAATGTGCCCACTTTACTTCCTGCACTGGAGCATGATAGGAAGATGCGCGAGTACAAGCGCACGCTGGTAGATGCGCTCCTGAGAGCATTCCCAACTGTCACAGGGGAACAGGTGGAAGGCCAAGGCCAAGGCAGAGGAGGAGCTAGAGGTCGCCCACGCAGCAGTATCACGGCCAGCTCCTCTGAGGGCAGGGTTAGCATGGCAGAAATGTGGACAAGTTTTGTCTCCACGCCACAGCTAACTGCCCCACCACCTGATACGGAACGTGTTAGCAGGAGGCAGCATTTCACTAACATGGTTGAACAGTATGTCTGCACACCCCTCCACGTACTGACAGACGGTTCGGCCCCATTCAACTTCTGGGTTTCAAAATTGTCCACGTGGCCAGAGTTAGCATGTTATGCCTTGGAGGTGCTTTCCTGCCCGGCGGCCAGCGTTTTATCAGAACGCGTATTCAGCACGGCGAGGGGCATCATTACTGACAAGCGCAGCCGCCTGTCCACAGCCAATGTGGACAAGCTGACGTTCATAAAGATGAACCAGGCATGGATCCCACAGGACCTGTCCCTCCCTTGTGCAGAGTAGTCCTTAATAACTGCCTAAAACATGTCTTGTTGTACTACGGGCCACTTCTTTATTTAATACAAATTTTATGTAACCCACAGTTGAATGAAACTCTCCTCTGTCTGGGCGCCGGGGCCTAACTAGATGAAAGTGGCCTGTTAAACTATCGGGTGACATAAAGCCATAACCTCTGCCATGCTACCTCTGTCCTCTGTCTGGGTGCTGAGGCCTAAGTCAAATAAAGCGGTCTTCTGCTGTGCTGGGGGATATGAAGCTAATCTCTGACCTCTCTCCTCTGTCTGGGTCCAAAGGCCTAAGTCACTGAAAGAGGCCTTCTCCTGTGGTGTGTGATATGATGCCTGAATATGTGCTGTGTGGCCTCTCTCCTCTGTCTGGGTGAAGGGGTCAAAGTAACTAAATGGTGGCCGACTCCTGTGGTGGTTGATATGATGCCTGAATATGTGCTGTGGGGCCTCTCTCCTCTGTTTGGGTGAAGGGGTCAAAGTAACTTTATGGTGGCTTCTCCTGTGGTGGTTGATATTATGCCTGATTCTCTGCTGTGGAGCCTCTCTCCTCTTCCTGGGTGCAGGGGTCAAAGTATCTAAAATTGTCCTTCTCTTGCGGTAGTTGATATGATGCCTGAATATGTGCTGTGTGGCCTCTCTCCTCTGTCTGGGTGAAGGGGTCAAAGTAACTAAATGGTGGCCTACTCCTGTGGTGGTTGATATGATGCCTGAATATGTGCTGTGGGGCCTCTCTCCTCTGTTTGGGTGAAGGGGTCAAAGTAACTTTATGGTGGCTTCTCCTGTGGTGGTTGATATTATGCCTGATTCTCTGCTGTGGAACCTCTCTCCTCTTCCTGGGTGCAGGGGTCAAAGTATCTAAAATTGTCCTTCTCTTGCCGTAGTTGATATGATGCCTGAATATGTGCTGTGTGGCCTCTCTCCTCTGTCTGGGTTAAGGGGTCAAAGTAACTA
Source organism: Bufotes viridis (assembly GCA_033119425.1). NCBI lineage: Eukaryota > Metazoa > Chordata > Amphibia > Anura > Bufonidae > Bufotes > Bufotes viridis. The sequence continues at coordinate 51,293,995 of CM065595.1, forward strand.
AATGGTGGCCTACTCCTGTGGTGGTTGATATGATGCCTGAATATGTGCTGTGGGGCCTCTCTCCTCTGTTTGGGTGAAGGGGTCAAAGTAACTTTATGGTGGCTTCTCCTGTGGTGGTTGATATTATGCCTGATTCTCTGCTGTGGAACCTCTCTCCTCTTCCTGGGTGCAGGGGTCAAAGTATCTAAAATTGTCCTTCTCTTGCGGTAGTTGATATGATGCCTGAATATGTGCTGTGTGGCCTCTCTCCTCTGTCTGGGTGAAGGGGTCAAAGTAACTAAATGGTGGCCTACTCCTGTGGTGGTTGATATGATGCCTGAATATGTGCTGTGGGGCCTCTCTCCTCTGTTTGGGTGAAGGGGTCAAAGTAACTTTATGGTGGCTTCTCCTGTGGTGGTTGATATTATGCCTGATTCTCTGCTGTGGAACCTCTCTCCTCTTCCTGGGTGCAGGGGTCAAAGTATCTAAAATTGTCCTTCTCTTGGGGTAGTTGATATGATGCCTGAATATGTGCTGTGTGGCCTCTCTCCTCTGTCTGGGTGAAGGGGTCAAAGTAACTAAATGGTGGCCTACTCCTGTGGTGGTTGATATGATGCCTGAATATGTGCTGTGGGGCCTCTCTCCTCTGTTTGTGTGAAGGGGTCAAAGTAACTTTATGGTGGCTTCTCCTGTGGTGGTTGATATTATGCCTGATTCTCTGCTGTGGAACCTCTCTCCTCTTCCTGGGTGCAGGGGTCAAAGTATCTAAAAGTGTCCTTCTCTTGCAGTGGTTGATATGATGCCTGAATATGTGCTGTGGGCCTCTCTCCTCTGTCTGGGTGAAGGGGTCAAAGTAACTAAATGGTGGCCTACTCCTGTGGTGGTTGATATGATGCCTGAATATGTGCTGTGGGGCCTCTCTCCTCTGTTTGGGTGAAGGGGTCAAAGTAACTTTATGGTGGCTTCTCCTGTGGTGGTTGATATGATGCCTGAATATGTGCTGTGTGGCCTCTCTTCTCTGTCTGGGTGAAGGGGTCAAAGTAACTAAATGGTGGCCTACTCCTGTGGTGGTTGATATGATGCCTGAATATGTGCTGTGGGGCCTCTCTCCTCTGTTTGGGTGAAGGGGTCAAAGTAACTTTATGGTGGCTTCTCCTGTGGTGGTTGATATTATGCCTGATTCTCTGCTGTGGAACCTCTCTCCTCTTCCTGGGTGCAGGGGTCAAAGTTTCTAAAAGTGTCCTTCTCTTGCGGTGGTTGATATGATGCCTGAATATGTGCTGTGGGGCCTCTCTCCTCTGTTTGGGTGAAGGGGTCAAAGTAACTAAATGGTGGCTTCTCCTGTGGTGGTTGATATTATGCCTGATTCTCTGCTGTGGAACCTCTCTCCTCTTCCTGGGTGCAGGGGTCAAAGTATCTAAAATTGTCCTTCTCTTGCGGTGGTTGATATGATGCCTGAATATGTGCTGTGTGGCCTCTCTCCTCTGTCTGGGTGAAGGGGTCAAAGTAACTAAATGGTGGCCTACTCCTGTGGTGGTTGATATGATGCCTGAATTTGTGCTGTGGGACCTCTCTCCTCTTCCTGGGTGAAGGGGTCAAAGTAACTAAATGGTGGCATACTCCTGTGGTGGTTGATATGATGCCTGAATATGTGCTGTGTGGCCTCTCTCCTCTGTCTGGGTGAAGGGGTCAAAGTAACTAAATGGTGGCCTACTCCTGTGGTGGTTGATATGATGCCTGAATATGTGCTGTGGGGCCTCTCTCCTCTGTTTGGGTGGAGGGGTCAAAGTAACTTTATGGTGGCTTCTCCTGTGGTGGTTGATATTATGCCTGATTCTCTGCTGTGGAACGTCTCTCCTCTTCCTGGGTGCAGGGGTCAAAGTATCTAAAAGTGTCCTTCTCTTGCGGTGGTTGATATGATGCCTGAATATGTGCTGTGTGGCCTCTCTCCTCTGTCTGGGTGAAGGGGTCAAAGTAACTAAATGGTGGCCTACTCCTGTGGTGGTTGATATGATGCCTGAATATGTGCTGTGGGGCCTCTCTCCTCTGTTTGGGTGAAGGGGTCAAAGTAACTTTATGGTGGCTTCTCCTGTGGTGGTTGATATTATGCCTGATTCTCTGCTGTGGAACCTCTCTCCTCTTCCTGGGTGCAGGGGTCAAAGTATCTAAAAGTGTCCTTCTCTTGCGGTGGTTGATATGATGCCTGAACATGTGCTGTGTGGCCTCTCTCTTCTGTCTGGGTGAAGGGGTCAAAGTAACTAAATGGTGGCCTACTCCTGTGGTGGTTGATATGATGCCTGAATATGTGCTGTGGGGCCTCTCTCCTCTGTTTGGGTGAAGGGGTCAAAGTAACTAAATGGTGGCCTACTCCTGTGGTGGTTGATATGATGCCTGAATATGTGCTGTGGGGCCTCTCTCTCTGTTTGGGTGAAGGGGTCAAAGTAACTTTATGGTGGCTTCTTCTGTGGTGGTTGATATTATGCCTGATTCTCTGCTGTGGAACCTCTCTCTCTTCCTGGGTGCAGGGGTCAAAGTATCTAAAAGTGTCCTTCTCTTGCGGTGGTTGATATGATGCCTGAATATGTGCTGTGTGGCCTCTCTCTTCTGTCTGGGTGAAGGGGTCAAAGTAACTAAATGGTGGCCTACTCCTGTGGTGGTTGATATGATGCCTGAATATGTGCTGTGGGGCCTCTCTCCTCTGTTTGGGTGAAGGGGTCAAAGTAACTTTATGGTGGCTTCTCCTGTGGTGGTTGATATTATGCCTGATTCTCTGCTGTGGAACCTCTCTCCTCTTCCTGGGTGCAGGGGTCAAAGTATCTAAAAGTGTCCTTCTCTTGCGGTGGTTGATATGATGCCTGAATATGTGCTGTGTGGCCTCTCTCTCTGTCTGGGTGAAGGGGTCAAAGTAACTAAATGGTGGCCTACTCCTGTGGTGGTTGATATGATGCCTGAATATGTGCTGTGGGGCCTCTCTCCTCTGTTTGGGTGAAGGGGTCAAAGTAACTTTATGGTGGCTTCTCCTGTGGTGGTTGATATTATGCCTGATTCTCTGCTGTGGAACCTCTCTCCTCTTCCTGGGTGCAGGGGTCAAAGTATCTAAAAGTGTCCTTCTCTTGCGGTGGTTGATATGATGCCTGAATATGTGCTGTGTGGCCTCTCTCTTCTGTCTGGGTGAAGGGGTCAAAGTAACTAAATGGTGGCCTACTCCTGTGGTGGTTAATATGATGCCTGATTCTCTGCTGTGGGACCTCTCTCCTTTGTCTGGGTGCTCTGGTCGAAATAATAGTAAGTGACCTTCTCCATTGGTCGGTGACTTGAAGCCTGATTCTGTGCTATGGGACCTCACTCCAATTAATATTGTTTAATTTTTATTTATTTTATGTTAACTCATCATTTCCCTATCTACATTTGTTTGCAGGGGATTTACCTACATTTTGCTGCCTTTTGCAGCCCTCTAGCCCTTTCCGGGAGTCTTTTACAGGCTTTTTAGTGCCCAAAAGTTCGGGTCCCCATTGACTTCTATGGGGTTCGGGTTCGGGATGAAGTTCGGGTTGAGTTCGGATCACGAACCCGGACATTTTCCGGAAGTTCGGCCGAACCTCTCGAACCCGAACATTCAGGTGTTTGCTCATCTCTACCCCTTATGATGCAACCTATTATCTTATTGGCCTTGGCAGTAGCTGCCTGACACTGGTTTTTGCAGCTTAATTTGCTGTTTATTAAAACTCCTAGATCCTTTTCCATGTCAGTGTTACCGAGTGTTTTACCATTTAATATGTACGGGTGGCTTGCATTATTCCTTCCCATGTGCATAACTTTACATTTGTCAGTGTTAAACCTCATCTGCCATTTTTCTGCCCAAGCCTCCAATCTATCCAGATCCCTCTGTAGTAGAAAACTGTCCTCTTCAGTGTTAATTACTTTACACAGTTTAGTGTCATCTGCAAAAATAGATATTTTACTGTGCAGGCCTTCTACAAGATCATTAATAAATATATTGAAGAGAATAGGGCCCAATACTGACCCCTGAGGTACCCCACTAGTTACAGTGACCCAATCTGAGTATCTACCGTTAATAACCACCCTCTGTTTTCTGTCACTCAGCCAGTTACTTACCCACATACAGACATTTTCTCCCAGTCCGAGCATCCTCATTTTATATACTAACCTTTTATGAGGTACGGTGTCAAGTGCTTTGGAGAAGTCCAGATATACGACATCCATTGATTCGCCGCTGTCAAGTCTAGAACTTACCTCCTCATAGAAGCTGATTAAATTTGTTTGGCATGACCGATCCCTCATGAAGCCATGCTGATATGGCGTTATTTGCTTATTTTCATTGAGATACTCCAAAATAGCATCTCTTAGAAACCCTTCAAACAGTTTACCAACAATAGATGTTAAACTTACTGGCCTATAATTTCCAGGCTCTGTTTTTGGACCCTTTTTGAATATTGGCACCACATTTGCTATGCGCCAATTCTGTGGAACATTCCCTGTTATTATAGAGTCCGTAAATATCAGAAATAATGGTCTGGCTATGACATCACTTAATTCCCTTAGGATACGGGGGTGTATGCCATCCGGTCCTGGCGATTTGTCTATTTTAATCTTCTTAAGTCGCTGTTGTACTTCTTCCTGGGTCAGACAGGGCACTTTTAATGGGGGATTTACTTTTGCATTTCATCTGACAGTTTATTTTCCTCAGTGAATATAGTGGAGAAAAAAATATTTAATAGTTTTGCTTTATCCTCGTCGCTCTCTGCAACACCCCCCTCATTGCTATGTAGAGGGCCGACTCCTTCAGATTTATATTTTTTACTATTTATATAATTGAAGAACATTTTAGGGTTAGTTTTACTCTCTTTGGCAATTAATCTCTCGGTCTCTAGTTTGGCAAATTTTATTAGTTTTTTACATATTCTATTTTTTTCCTTATAGTTTATCAGTGCTTCTTGACTCCCCTCCTGTTTTAGCGATTTATATGCTTTCTTTTTGTCATTTATTGCCTTCTTTACGGTTCCATTTATCCACATTGGTTTCTTATTGTTCCTTAGCCTTTTATTCCTATAAGGTATGTACCTCTCACAATTAGATGTTACAATGCTTTTAAAAATCTCCCATTTTATGGTTGTATTTTTATTTTTGAGGACTTTGTCCCAGTTAGTTAGGCTTATGGCCTCGCTTAGTTGGCTAAATTTTGCTTTTTTGAAGTTTGGTATTTTTGTTCCTCCCTTTAGAAACTCTTGTTTGAAGGATAATTGGAAGGTTATAACTTTATGGTCACTATTTCCCAGGTGTCCCCCAACCTGCACATCTGTTGTTCTATCAGGTCTATTGGTTAATACTAAGTCCAGTATGGCCGTCCCTCTAGTGGGGTCCTGAACCAGTTGGGAAAGGAAATTATCTTTGGCTATTGCCAAGAACCTGTTTCCTTTATGGGATGTACAGCTTTCAGTTTCCCAGTCTATATCTGGGTAGTTGAAGTCCCCCATGATAACGACTTCATTATGATTTGCCGCCTCGTCTATCTCGTTTAGTAATAGATTTTCTGTGGACTCTGGTATATTAGGTGGTTTATAATACACTCCTATTAGTATTTTATTATTCTTTTTGCTCCATGTATTTCTACCCACAGTGACTCCACATGTTCATGTCCCTCAGAGATGTATTCTCGAATTACGGGATTTAGACACGACTTCACGTAGAGGCAGACCCCTCCACCTCTCCGGTTTTGATGATCCTTTCTAAACAGATTGTAACCTTTTATATTAACTGCCCAGTCATAGCTATCATCCAGCCATGTCTCAGTTATTCCCACTATGTCATAGTCCTCCTCACACATCACTAATTCCAGTTCACCAGTCTTATTAGTCAGGCATCTGGCATTAGTATACATACATTTGACAGGTTTATGTGTATTTTTTACCCTACATCTTTCATTCTGAGCTGTTCTAGTCCCCCCTTCCATTCCTCCCCCAGACACACTACCTCGCCCCTGGTCTCTATCTGCACTATCTTCCCCTCCTATAACTTAATTACCCTCCCCCCCAGTCCCTAGTTTAAACACTCCTCCAACCTTCTAGCCATCTTTCTACCTAACACAGCTGCCCCTTCCCCATTGAGGTGCAGCCCGTCCCTACGGTAGAGCCTGTAGCCAACAGAGAAGTTGGCCCAGTTCTCCAGGAACCCGAACCCCTCCTTCCTACACCAGTTCTTGAGCCACTTGTTAACCTCCCTAATCTACCGCTGCCTTTCTTGTGTGGCTCGTGGTACAGGCAGTATTTCAGAAAATACTACTTTTGAGGTCCTTGCCCTAAGCATTTGACCTAAATCCCTGAAATCATTTTTAAGGACTCTCCACCTTCCTCTAACTTTGTCATTGGTTCCAATATGGACCATGACCGCTGGATCTTCTCCAGCCCCTCCCAGTAATCTGTCAACCCGATCCGCGATGTGTCGAACTCTAGCGCCAGGAAGACAGCACACTGTTCGGCGATCACGATCTTTAGTAACGTTTACTATACAAATGCATGCAGAAGAAACTCATTGCCGGCACCTGCCTGTGACCGAATGCTGCGATCAACGGCAATTAACCCCTCATTTGCCTCACCTGAGGGGTTAACTGCCGCTGATCGCAGCGCCCTGTCACAGGCAGGTGCCGGCAATGAGTTTCTTCAGCCTGTATTTGTATATGAAGCGTTACTCCTCATTGGTGGCCAGTGTGCCCCCCACCCCATCCCCAGTATTAAAGACATTGGCCAGTGTCCCCCCCTTTCCCCAGTATTAAAACATTGGTGGCCAGTACTAAAATATTAAGTATAAATCACCCCCTTTTTACAATTTTACATATAAAATATATAAACAATAAATAAATAAATATAATATTACATATCGCTACGTCTCAAAAGTCCAGACTATAAAAAAAAATTCTCTTTTAGGCGGTGAATGCCCATAAAAGAAAATAAAAACTGCACAATTCGCCATTTTCTTTTAGTCGCCTTGTTCCCCCCAAAAATAGGATAGGACTGTTGTATTATGGGCCGGACGTTCCATAAAATGTGGAATGCACGCAGCTTTTTTTGGCATTTTATTTTTTTGCGTGGTATCGAATATTATCGAATCAAAATTTTGGTACCGAAACAACTGTAGATTAACCTTAAATCCTATCTAAAGGACTCCACAGCCCTCATCAAGCAATTAAAAGACATTACATAGAATGAGGTATACCAATAGTTCACTTGAGACGTCTCAGCCTTATATTCAAATATCTCGCACAAACGGGGAATAGAATGTGCATCCAAATTTCTCAACGAAGACCCCACAATACCTGGCAAACAAAAAGACTTCCTTGTAAGAGGGATTCATTTCATTCTCACCCACAATGTATTCCAGTTTTAGGACCAGATCTACAAACAAATATGCGGGACCGCTATGGGGACTCGATTTGTCCCAAGTTTTGCAAATTTATTTATGGGGGCTTTCGAAGAGTCATTTATATACGAATCGCGCTACTGGGAAGACAACATAGTCTACTACAAACGCTACATTGATCATTTGATCCTAATCTGGAGAGGGGACCAAATTAGGATAGAAAGATTTATCTTCCACCTCAATACAAATGACTAAGAGATATCTCTCACGGGGACATACAACTCCCAAAAAATAGAGTTTTTAGATCTCGACATTTCCTCAAGAGATAAAAAAATATTAACAAAAACATTCTTTAACAAGGTTGATAGCAACAGCTATCTTAACTATGCCAATACACACTTTAAGAAATGGAAACAAAACATACCTTTCAGTCAATTCAAAAAAATCTGACGAAACTGTACACTGGAAAATGATTACAAACAACAAAGCACAATACTATCAACTAGATTCCATGAGAAGCATCATTACGGCTGCACAGAAAAGGGCAGCTAGTCTTACACAGCTGGAATGCCTCGAGCGGAAGAAGAAACAAGATAGCAAAATAGAGAAATTACCACTGCAATTTTATCACCACCTATAATCAGAGACACAGTACGGTCATATCCATTTTAAATAAACACTGGCAGATCCTAAAAAAAAAAATAATACTGACGGCACCTCAATTAACATATAAAAGAGCACGCACCCTGAAAAATATATTGGCTCCAAGCAAACTCAGGGAAGCCAGAAACAGTAAGGACAATGCTAGCAACGAACGACTAAATGGCAGTTGGAGATGTAGGCAACCAAGATGTCTGTGTTGCTCAATGATCCACACACAACTTTTTTGAACAAGAGTGATGGGACCTCCTATCCAATCTCTGCAAAACTTGACTGCAACTCTACCCATGTCATTTATGTACTGGAATGTCCGTACAACTTACGGTAATCAATGTTGGACTTACCATACAGACAATCAGAAAAAGACTAAATAAACACAGATCCAACATAAAAAAACAATATGTCCAACACAGTGTCTCAAAACACACCGCAGATTACCACGGATGGAGCCCAGCAGGGTTCAAGATCACCCCAATAGAACAAATTCCAACACATCAGAGGGAAGAGATTCTATATATCAGAAGACAGGAAATGTACTGGATCTTCAAACTTAAAAGGCTAAATCCATATGGTCTCAATGAGGCAATCAAAATCAACATGTAAACCACCCTGGTCTACCCGTTACAAAATTCAAGCTAATACCGTAGCGTACATACATGTCCCCTATCCAATAAATACCAAACACACTTGGTTATCAACTAGTATCCATTCATTTATTTTTGACTAGTAACATAGAACCAGTTTTCCCATAATCGTATCTTTTATAACAGGATTGTATTATTTTATTATTATCTTTTTCTAGCTGTTTTTAATCACCATTCTTAATATAGTATACCTCTTCTTATCTATACCTGAGGCATTGACACCATATTTTGACCTTTGTCAACCCTTAAATCATGATACAATTGCTTTTATGATGATGGTTTAATAGTTTTTACCATCCAGTGATCCTCATCTAGAATGTCCTTATCATATTCATTTAATTTTTCTATTAATTTCATATTATTTATTTATATGAGTCAATCTATTGCCACCAATTTATTACCTTTTTCATCCTTTAAATCATGATACAGCTGTTTTAGGATCATGTTTTAATTAGTTTTACCTTCCAGTGTTCATCATCTAGAATGTCCTCATCATACTAATTTCATTATAGTACTTTAACACTTGCGGCATAGCTATCCGGCAGGCTGTTCCAGCAGATGAACAGCCTGCCAGATCCGCCATGCCGCAAGTACCCGTGTGCTACCGCTCCGTCCCCATTGACTATAAGGGGGGTGGAGGCGGAGCTACGGCGCAGCACTACAGTGCACGGCCAGAGATTGCCGGACTTAAAGTACTGTATGTCCGACTTTTTAGTCTGGCGGTCTCTGGCCGCACATTGCCGGGGACAGAGCAGCAGCATGGCAGCACACGGGTACTTGCGGCATGGAAGCACACGGATAGCCATGCCGCAAGTGTGAAGGTACCCTTATTTTTATCACGTCATTTTATTTATTTCATATTTATTTAATCATATCTTCATCTGATCATAATGATATTTTTTATTCACTATACATTTTATTTATGTCTATTGTCTCATGATTCAATTATACTTCATACTTCCCTCTCTTCCCTTGTATATATATATATATATATATATATATATATATATATATAATTAGTATATATATAGTCAGGCCCATAAATATTGGGACACAGACACAATTCTAACATTTTTGGTTCTATGCACCACCACAATGGATTTAAAATGAAACGGACAAGATGTGCTTTAATGTATGACTGTCAGCTTTAATTTGAGGGTATTTACATCCAAATCAGGTGAACGGTGTAGGGACCAAAAGTAATCGGATGACTGGCTTCTCATTTGTTCCATGGCCAGGTGTGTGTTATTCCCCCATTATCCCAATTACAATGAGCAGATAAAAGCTCCAGAGTTAATTTCAAGTGTGCTATTTGCATTTGGAATCTGTTGCTGTCAACTCTTAAGATGAGATCCAAAGAGCTGTCACTATCAGTGAAGCAAGCCATCATAGGCTTAAAAAACAAAACAAACCCATCAGGGAGGTAGCAAAAACATTAGGCGTGGCCAAAACAACTGTTTGGAACATTCTTAAAAAAAAGGAAGGGACCGGTGAGCTCAGCAACACCAAAAGACCTGGAAGACCACGGAAAACAACTGTGATGGAGGACCGAAGAGTTATTTCCCTGGTGAAAAAAACTCCCTTCACAACAGTTGGCCAGATCAAGAACACTCTCAAGGAGGTGTATGTATGTCAACAATCAAGAGAAGACTTCACCAGAGTGAATACAGAGGGTTCACCACAAGATGTAAACCATTGGTGAGCCTCAAAAACAGGAAGGTCAGATTAGAGTTTGCCAAATGACAGCCTTCATAGTTCTGGAACAACATCCTATGGACAGATGAGACCAAGATCAATTTGTACCAGAGTGATGGGAAGTGAAGAGTATGGAGAAGGAAAGGAACTGCTCATGATCCTAAGCATAACACCTCATCAGTGAAGCACGATGGTGGTAGTGTCATGGCGTGGGCATGTATGGCTGCCAATGGAACTGGTTCTCTTATATTTATTGATGATGTGACTGCTGACAAAAGCAGCAGGATGAATTCTGAAGTGTTTCGGGCAATATTTTCTGCTCATATTCAGCCAAATGCTTCAGAACTCATTGGACGGCGTTACACAGTACAGATGGACAATGACCTAAAGCATACCGCAAAAGCAACCAAAGAGTTTTTTAAGGGAAAGAAGTGGAATGTTATGCAATGGCCAAGTCAATCACCTGACCTGAATCCGATTGAGCATGTATTTCACTTGCTGAAGATAAAACTGAAGGGAAAATGCCCCAAGAACAAGCAGGAACTGAAGACAGTTGCACTAGAGGCCTGGCAGAGCATCACCAGGGATGAAACCTAGCATCTGGTGATGTCTGTGCGTTCCAGACTTCAGGCTGTAATTGACTGCAAAGGATTTGCAACCAAGTATTAAAAAGTGAAAGTTTGATTTATGATTATTATTCTGTCCCACTACTTTTGACAAGTGGGAAGCACATATGCAAACTGTTGTAATTACACCGATCACCTGATTTGGATGTAAATACCCTCAAATTAAAGCTGACAGTCTGCAGTTAAAGCACATCTTGTTTGTTTCATTTCAAATCTATTGTGGTGGTGTATAGAGCCAAAAATGTTAGAATTGTGTCGATGTCCCAATATTTATGCACATGACTGTATATACATTTCATGACTGTTTTTATACCAAATATTTCACCTATTTATTCATCACCATGTATAATATAACTATATGTGTCTTCATCATGTACTCCCCCTAATCTAGGTGCCCCCATGTGTGTATCTAGCCATTATGGGTATCCACATCCACTTTGGATTACCCCAATTCTCCCCATGTCACATCCACTGTCCTGGCAGCAGTGCCAGTGCAAGCCACAAACCTGGCGATGCGTCACGAGACACACCCGAGTTACGTGCCTGTGGCACTGCCGGTGTTCTGTTAAAATCTGCTGCCCATAAAAATCTGCAGCACTCGTCACTTCCGGTCCTGACGTCACGCTTCTGAGGGAGGTGTGTCTCCCTGCTCAGCTCCTGATTGGCTGCTAAGAGGGTTTGGCTAGAGACTGTGCACAATCGCTGAGGGCAGCTTATTTTTATGGCGGCTGTGCGGGCAGCAGATTTTCACGGGCTCTAATTGGCGAGCAGCAGATTTTCACGGGCTCTAATTGGCGAGCAGCAGATTTTCACGGGCTCTGATTGGCGGGCAGCAGATTTTCTCGGGCTCTGATTGGGGCAGCAGATTTTCACCCGTCCAAGATGTATCATGGCAACCATAACGTGATCAGAACTACTGCGATCACGGGATTCAAACCAGCTCCACTCCACACTGCACCGCCGATCTACAGTCACATTCAGGGCCTTCATGAAACGGTCACGTGATCAGAAACTCCGCGATCATGTGACCCAGCCCCACTCCTAACTGCCCCTAATTATAATATTGATGTATGCAGACATTAAAACGGTCACGTGATTGAGAACCCCGTGATCACGGGACCCAGGTCCTCTCTTGACTGCCCCTTATTAAAAATGATTTGAATAATACACATCACATATTTTTGAAGCACTTTTAATAAATAATGCAAATTCACACCAGGAACTTGAATAAACCATTTATTGTCAATACACATGGAAATGAGAATAGTTTGATGTGTATACATACTCCCACATATGTTTATGCTAATGAGACAACACCTGTGGGTGGTCCCATTACACAGAAACCACCCACAGTTGTGTTTTTTGGCACTTTTTTACTGTTTATATACCTGTACCTTTACCATATGATCATCTGTACATGCTAACCTGATGAAGGGGATCATAATTCCCCGAAACGCATTGTTTTTACTTTGTATGATTTTTAACGGTATAAAGAAGATTTCATAACACAAGACTGTCTTAACCGGGTTTTGAAGCGCCGAAGCAGAATTTTAATCTCTCCAAAAACTATATGGCGCTCTTTTTCTTCTGACCAATGCCATGTGCTTCTACAATATTTATGTGCTTCAACAATATTCTGTATTACTGTAGAATCAGAGTAATGTATATTGAGGTTTATTGAGGTTTATTTTGCTGTTAACCCTTGCTGTGTTGCAAGAAAAAAATGATTATCCTAAAAAGCTACATGAAAAAAGATTTCATTTTGAAATTTCACCTCCATTTTCCTTTAGTTCTTGTGGAACACCTAAAGGGTTAACAAAGTTTGTAACATCAATTTTGAATAATTAGATTAGTGTAGTTTCTAAAATTGGGTCATTTATGGGTGGTTTCCATTACATAAGCCCCTCAAAATCACTTTTTAACTAAATTGGTGTTTAAGTAAATGGTTTTAGAAATTTTCTTGAGAAATTGAAAAATTGTTTCTAAAATTCTAAGCCTACTAACGTCATAAAAAATTTAAATGACATTTACAAAATGATGCCAACATAAAGTAGACATATGGAAAATATAAAGTAATGACTATTTTGTGAGGTATTAAAACCATAAATGCAGTGAAATTCATATTTAACCACTTCAGCCCCCCTAGCTTAAACACCCTTAATGACCAGGCCACTTTTTACAATTCTGCACTACTCTACTGTCACTACCAGAGCTTTGAGACGTTCTCACAGCTCTGTTTCTCCACCCCTGTGATGATGTCACTACTAGAGCTTGGAGGAGTTCTCTCTGCTCTGTTTCTCCGCCCCTGTGATGAGATCTTTACTTTCAGTTTCCCTCCTCCCAGCTGTCCCTCCTGTGATTGATTCTCCTTCCTATAAAATACCTCTCTTCCTGTTTAATCGTGCGGATTATACTTTTCATTTGACCTGTATCTCTCGCTTGAGTATCTTCACTTGTGTGATATCTTTTCACTGGACCTGTGTTCTGCTGAAGCAAGTACTTCGGATATTGTCTGCTGACTTTGGATCTGTTTTCACTGCTTCTGCAGCTCCTTCAGTTAAGTGTGCAGACATTGTGTGTTTCTGTTTGTTTGCTGACTGGATCCGAGGCGACCCCGGTTCCGTCCATATACTGAGCAGGGCACCGGTAGCCGTGCCCCTTCCACTATTGTAGGGGTTACAGTGGTCATCAGCCTTAGGTACGCTGGCATGTCTCGATCCACCATCTGGATCTGGACATGGGCTTAGCAGCATAGGGAGAGCTTTTAGGGTCTGACAGGGGTCACCCTTTATGTTCCCTAGTTTGGGTCCGGTCAGTAGCTAATTCACTGTGTATGCTCTTGTTGCTCACATACAGCCGTGACAGCTACTTTCACCGTTTATTGCTCGGTCATGCAACTTACCACCCAAATGAATTTTACCTTCTTTTCTTCTCACTAATAGAGCTTTCATTTGGTGGTATTTCACTGTTGCTGACATTTTTACTTTTTTTGCTATTAATAAAAATGTAACGACATTTTTGCAAAAAAATGACATTTTTCACTTTCTGTTATAATTTTTTTTTATAATTTTTTTTAAAAACTACATTTCTTTATACATTTTTCTATAAATTTATTGTTTTACATGTTTTTGATAAAAAAAAATCCAATAAGTGTATATTTTTTGGTTTGGGTAAAAGTTATAGCGTTTATAAACTATGATGCAAAAAAGTGAATTTCCGCATTTTGAAGCAGCTCTGACTTTCTGAGCACCTGTCATGTTTCTTCATGTGCTGGAATGCCAGGATAGAATAAATACCCCCCAAATTTTAAAAGAAGACACCCCAAAGTATTCGCGGAGGGGCATGGTGAGTTCATGTATCATTTCATTTTTTTTCACAAGTTGGCAGAAAATGACACTTTCTGAGGAAAAAAAAAAAAATTTCAATTTCTGCTAACTTCTGGCAAAAAAATATAAAAATCTCCCACGGACTCACTATGCCCCTCAGTGAATACCTTGGGGTGTCTACTTTCTGAAATGGGGTCATTTCTGGGGTGTGTTTACTGTTCTGGCATTTTGGGCGGGGCTAAATTGTGATCATCCCTGTAAAACCTAAAGGTACTCGTTGGAATTTGGGCCCCTTTGCGCACCCAGGCTGCAAAAAAGTGTCACTTATGTGGTATCGCCGTACTCAGGAGAAGTAGGGCAATGTGTTTTGGGGTGTATTTTTACATATACCCATGTTGGGTGAGAGAAATATCTCTGTAAACTGACAACTTTGTATAAAAAAAATTAAAAAGTTGTCATTTACAGAGATATTTCTCACACCTAACATGGTTATATGTAAAAATACAACCCAAAACACATTGCCCTACTTCTCCTGAGTACGGTAATACCACACGTGTGACACTTTTTTTGCAGCTAAGATGCGCAAAGGGGCCCAAATTCCAAAGAGTACCTTTAGGATTTCACAGGGCATTTTTACGCATTTAGATTCTAGACTTCTTCTCACGATTTAGAGACCCCTAAAATGCCAGGACAGTATAAATACCCCACATGTGACCCCATTTTAGAAAGAAGACACCCCAAGGTATTCCGTGAGGGGTATGATGAGTTCATGTAAAATTTTATTTTTTGTCACAAGTTAGTGGAATATAAGACTTTGTAAAAAACAAAAAAAAAAAAAAAATATCAATTTCCGCTAACTTGTGCCAAAAAAAAATAAAATCTGTGAACTCGCCATGCCCCTCACGGAATACCTTGGGGTGTCTTCTTTCCAAAATGGGGTCACATGTGGGGTATTTATACTGTCCTGGCATTTTAGGGGCCCTAAAGCGTGAGAATCCAAATCCGTAAAAATGCCCTGTGAAATTCTAAAGGTACTCATTGGAATTAAGGCCCCTTTGCACATCTTGGCTGAACTCAGGAGAAGTAGGGAAATGTGTTTTGGGGTGTATTTTTACACATACCCATGCTGGGTGTGAGAAATATCTCTGTAAATGACAACTTTTAAAAAAAATGTATACAAAGTTGTCAGTTTACAGAGATATTTCTCTCACCCAGCATGGGTATATGTAAAAATACACGCCAAAACACATTGCCCTACTTCTCCTGAGTACGGCGATACCACATGAGTGACACTTTTTTGCAGCCAAGATGCGCAAAGGGGCCCAAATTCCAATGAGTACCTTTTAGGAGGGCATATTTATGCATTTTTCTTCTCACGCTTTAGGGCCCCTAAAATGCCAGGGCAGTATAAATACCCCACATGTGACCCCATTTTGGAAAGAAGACACCCCAAGGTATTCCGTGAGGGGAATGGCGAGTTCATAAAAGATTTTTTTTTTTGGCACAAGTTAGCGGAAATTGATTTTTTATTGTTTTTTTCTCACAAAGTCTCCCTTTCCACTAACTTGTGACAAAAAATGACATTTTTCATTGACTCACTATTCCCCTCAGCGAATACCTTGGGGTTTCTACTTTCCAAAATGGGGTCATTTGTGGGGTGTTTGTACTGTTCTGGCATTTTGGGCGGGGCTAAATTGTGAGCAACCCTGTAAAACCTAAAGGTACTCATTGGACTTTACGACCCTTTGCGCACCTAGGCTGCAAAAAAGTGTCACTCATGTGGTATCGCCGTACTCAGAAAAAGTGGGGCAATGTGTTTTGGCGTGTATTTTTACATATACCCATACTGGGTGAGAGAAATATCTCTGTAAACCATCAGAAAATGTGGTGATAAGAAAGCAGGATGCGCTCATACCCATATGCAGTTGTGCATTTCTGTAGGGGAGCACATCCTGCACTTGTAGTCCGTTGCTAATGGCAATCACCAGCAAAAAATGCATACAATGGATGATGCCAGCAGCGGACTACAAGTACCACAATGGACATCCTACATAAGATGAAATTTATGTGGATGTGGCAAGAATTCAGAACAAACACAGAACCAGAGATAGGTGCACGCTGCCGTCACACTAAACCCTCACACTGATGTTAAAATTGAGAGTTAGTTCGACATATCCTACTAGGAGGACGTGTCTTAAGCCTCGGGCACCAGCGTCAAGGTCTCTCAAGTAGCCCGTGGGCCCTAACACTCACCTACCTGCGCCATATGGGCGATATCAGGGGCCAGTGGGCAATTACAGGAGCATTAGGACGACTCACAAGCATCTCCTCTGTTACCTCCAGCATGTGGCCATGCTTGCAATGGGAGGTGGGAGGTGTCTATGAGCCCTACCCAAGACTGACTGATATAGCCCGAGGCCAAGCAGGTGCACCCAAATGTGACCTGAAGATGAAAAACAGGCACATTTAAAATGGAGTTTATACACCTCCATACATATATATATAAACCATCAGAAAATGTGGTGATAAGAAAGCAGGATGCGCTCATACCCATATGCAGTTGTGCATTTCTGTAGGGAGCACATCCTGCACTTGTAGTCCGTTGCTAATGGCAATCACCAGCAAAAATGCATACAATGGATGATGCCAGCAGCGGACTACAAGTACCACAATGGACATCCTACATAAGATGAAATTTATGTGGATGTGGCAAGAATTCAGAACAAACACAGAACCAGAGATAGGTGCACGCTGCCGTCACACTAAACCCTCACACTGATGTTAAAAATTGAGAGTTAGTTCGACATATCCTACTAGGAGGACGTGTCTTAAGCCTCGGGCACCAGCGTCAAGGTCTCTCAAGTAGCCCGTGGGCCCTAACACTCACCTACCTGTGCCATATGGGCGATATCAGGGGCCAGTGGGCAATTACAGGAGCATTAGGACGACTCACAAACATCTCCTCTGTTACCTCCAGCATGTGGCCATGCTTGCAATGGGAGGTGGGAGGTGTCTATGAGCCCTACCCAAGACTGACTGATATAGCCCAAGGCCAAGCAGGTGCACCCAAATGTGACCTGAAGATGAAAAACAGGCACATTTAAAATGGAGTTTATACACCTCCATACATATATATATAAACCATCAGAAAATGTGGTGATAAGAAAGCAGGATGCGCTCATACCCATATGCAGTTGTGCATTTCTGTAGGGGAGCACATCCTGCACTTGTAGTCCGTTGCTAATGGCAATCACCAGCAAAAAATGCATACAATGGATGATGCCAGCAGCGGACTACAAGTACCACAATGGACATCCTACATAAGATGAAATTTATGTGGATGTGGCAAGAATTCAGAACAAACACAGAACCAGAGATAGGTGCACGCTGCCGTCACACTAAACCCTCACACTGATGTTAAAAATTGAGAGTTAGTTCGACATATCCTACTAGGAGGACGTGTCTTAAGCCTCGGGCACCAGCGTCAAGGTCTCTCAAGTAGCCCGTGGGCCCTAACACTCACCTACCTGTGCCATATGGGCGATATCAGGGGCCAGTGGGCAATTACAGGAGCATTAGGACGACTCACAAGCATCTCCTCTGTTACCTCCAGCATGTGGCCATGCTTGCAATGGGAGGTGGGAGGTGTCTATGAGCCCTACCCAAGACTGACTGATATAGCCCGAGGCCAAGCAGGTGCACCCAAATGTGACCTGAAGATGAAAAACAGGCACATTTAAAATGGAGTTTATACACCTCCATACATATATATATAAACCATCAGAAAATGTGGTGATAAGAAAGCAGGATGCGCTCATACCCATATGCAGTTGTGCATTTCTGTAGGGGAGCATATCCTGCACTTGTAGTCCGTTGCTAATGGCAATCACCAGCAAAGACACGTCCTCCTAGTAGGATATGTCGAACTAACTCTCAATTTTTAACATCAGTGTGAGGGTTTAGTGTGACGGCAGCGTGCACCTATCTCTGGTTCTGTGTTTGTTCTGAATTCTTGCCACATCCACATAAATTTCATCTTATGTAGGATGTCCATTGTGGTACTTGTAGTCCGCTGCTGGCATCATCCATTGTATGCATTTTTTGCTGGTGATTGCCATTAGCAACGGACTACAAGTGCAGGATGTGCTCCCCTACAGAAATGCACAACTGCATATGGGTATGAGCGCATCCTGCTTTCTTATCACCACATTTTCTGATGGTTTATATATATATGTATGGAGGTGTATAAACTCCATTTTAAATGTGCCTGTTTTTCATCTTCAGGTCACATTTGGGTGCACCTGCTTGGCCTTGGGCTATATCAGTCAGTCTTGGGTAGGGCTCATAGACACCTCCCACCTCCCATTGCAAGCATGGCCACATGCTGGAGGTAACAGAGGAGATGTTTGTGAGTCGTCCTAATGCTCCTGTAATTGCCCACTGGCCCCTGATATCGCCCATATGGCGCAGGTAGGTGAGTGTTAGGGCCCACGGGCTACTTGAGAGACCTTGACGCTGGTGCCCGAGGCTTAAGACACGTCCTCCTAGTAGGATATGTCGAACTAACTCTCAATTTTTAACATCAGTGTGAGGGTTTAGTGTGACGGCAGCGTGCACCTATCTCTGGTTCTGTGTTTGTTCTGAATTCTTGCCACATCCACATAAATTTCATCTTATGTAGGATGTCCATTGTGGTACTTGTAGTCCGCTGCTGGCATCATCCATTGTATGCATTTTTTGCTGGTGATTGCCATTAGCAACGGACTACAAGTGCAGGATGTGCTCCCCTACAGAAATGCACAACTGCATATGGGTATGAGCGCATCCTGCTTTCTTATCACCACATTTTCTGATGGTTTATATATATATGTATGGAGGTGTATAAACTCCATTTTAAATGTGCCTGTTTTTCATCTTCAGGTCACATTTGGGTGCACCTGCTTGGCCTTGGGCTATATCAGTCAGTCTTGGGTAGGGCTCATAGACACCTCCCACCTCCCATTGCAAGCATGGCCACATGCTGGAGGTAACAGAGGAGATGCTTGTGAGTCGTCCTAATGCTCCTGTAATTGCCCACTGGCCCCTGATATCGCCCATATGGCGCAGGTAGGTGAGTGTTAGGGCCCACGGGCTACTTGAGAGACCTTGACGCTGGTGCCCGAGGCTTAAGACACGTCCTCCTAGTAGGATATGTCGAACTAACTCTCAATTTTTAACATCAGTG
This sequence comes from Bufotes viridis, assembly GCA_033119425.1. Classification (NCBI taxonomy): domain Eukaryota; kingdom Metazoa; phylum Chordata; class Amphibia; order Anura; family Bufonidae; genus Bufotes; species Bufotes viridis. The sequence goes on from CM065595.1 coordinate 51,313,523, forward strand.
TGAGGGTTTAGTGTGACGGCAGCGTGCACCTATCTCTGGTTCTGTGTTTGTTCTAAATATCTCTGTAAACTGACAACTTTGTATAATTTTTTTTTAAAAGTTGTCATTTACAGAGATATTTCTCACACCCAGCATGGGTATGTGTAAAAATACACCCCAAAACACATTTCCCTACTTCTCCTGAGTACGGCGATACCACATGTGTGCCATTTTTTTGCAGCCAAGATGCGCAAGGGGCCCCAAATTCCCATGAGTACCTTTAGGATTTCACAGGGCATTTTTACGCATTTGGATTCTCACGCTTTAGGACCCCTAAAATGCCAGGGCAGTGTAAATACCCCACATGTGACCCCATTTTGGAAAGAAGACACCCCAAGGTATTCCGTGAGGGGCATGGCGAGTTCACAGGAAAAAAAAATTTTGGCACAAGTTAGCAGAAATTGATTTTTTTTTATTTTTTTTTACAAAGTCTCATATTTCCACTTGTGACAAAAAATAAAATTTTACATGAACTCACCATACCCCTCACGGAATACCTTGGGGTGTCTTCTTTCTAAAATGGGGTCACTTGTGAGGTGTTTGTACTGCCATGGCATTTGAGGGTCTCTGCAATCATTACACGTATGGCCAGCATTAGGAGTTTCTGCTATTCTCCTTATATTGAGCATACGGGTAATGAGATTTCTTTTTTTCCGTTCAGCCTCTGAACGGCACAGATTTTTTCATTCGCATCAATCAATGTGGATGAAAAAATCTCTGCCAAAATTAGTGACTGCGGTGCGGTGGGCTGGGCGCTAACTACCTAACAACTAGCTAACTAACTGGCGGTGATAAGGGACCTTTAGGCCTCTTTCACACGTCCGCAATTCTGTTTGCGGAACGGAATTGCAGACCCATTCATTTCTATGGGGACAGACTTTGTCCCGCTCGGATCCGGAATTGCGGATCCGCACTTCCGGGTCTGCACTTCCGTTCCGCAAAAATATAGAACATGTCCTATTCTTGTCCGCAATTGCGGACAAGAAAAGGCATTTTCTATATATCACCACATAGAATGAATGAGTGCACTGCCCTGTAACTGTATACTTCGTGTGGGAGCCTCACTATGGCCTCATCCGACAAACTCAGGATCGGGGTGCTGTAGCCTCAAAAGAACAAATGCAGCACATCAAATGGAGTAGATAGGCGCACTCACCATCCCTTTAAAATCTTCTTTATTGCAGAGAAATATATGTAGACAGGGGGACACACATGGACAGCATATTCACTGAAAAAACAGCGACGTCCGTTTCGCGGATTCACCGCTTCATCCGGCTGTTCAGTCAATCAAAAGATCGCGCTCGCGCTGGTCATAAGCGTCACTGCCGGTGGGACACAACCTGCCCATCACCTAGCAGCGTATGACGCTCGACAAACAGCGCCTGCGCTACACAGCATTTTCTATATAGTTCTGGCAATGTGCGGATCTGCAAAATGCGGAAAGCACATTGCCGCTGTCCGTGTTTTGCGGATCCGCAAAACACATATGGACATGTGAACGGAGCCTTACAGGGGGGTGATCAGTGACAGGGGGGTGATCAGGGAGTCTATATGGGATGATCAGGGGTTAACAAGGGGTTAATAAGTGACAGGGGGGTGGGGGGGTGTAGTGTGGTGCTTGGTGCTACTTTACATAGCTACCTGGTCCTCTGGTGGTCGATCCCAGCAAATGGGACCACCAGAGGACCAGGTAGCAGGTATATCAGACGCTGTTAACAAAACAGCGTCTGATATACCTCTTTGACGCGATTTCTTTTGCATCTACGGCCTGCCAGCTATTGATCATCGCTGGCAGGCTGCAGTATAACTTCCGATCTTTGAACTGCTGTGAACGCGTGCGCGCGTTCACAGCAAATCTCGCCTCTCGCAAGATGAATCGCCGACGCGTCAAGGAGGAACTAACCTGCCGCCGCCTGGACGCATCCCCGCGTTAGGCGGTCGGCAGGTGGATAAAATCCAAATTTTCTCTAATTTCTGGATTTTTTAATTAATAAAGGTAACACATATTGACCAAAATTTATCACTAACGTGTCACAAGAAAACAATCTCAGAATGTCTTGGATAAGAAACACATGTCAGATTTGTAAAAATCGGCCTTGGATTAAAAGTGAAAAGTTGCTCGGTACTGAAGGGGTTGACTACCATCTGCCCCCAATAGGGGACAATTTTTGGAAGGTTTCTAATATGAAAAAGCATCATGCAACACCGCAGTGTCTTTTAAAAATTTGTAAAAAAAAATTCTAAAAAAGATATAACATAAAGATTAGAGATGAGCGAATCGAAGCTGACGAAGTGGAATTCGTTCAGAATTTCAGGAAAAATTAGATTCGCAACTAATGCGAATTTCCTCGCGCTTCGTGGTAACAAATCACAATTTTCCTAAAATGGCGCCTACATGTGTGAGGACTGAGGACATGGGGCAAGGAACTCTGGGAAGGCAGTATCACCCAGATTGACATGCCTGCATGCAGCCAATCAGCAGCTAGCCAGCCCTGTGATGTCACAGCCATATAAATACGGCGGCCATCTTACATTCAGACATTTTCAAGCGTTTGAGAGACGTGTGAAGGCGCTAGGTGGTAGCAAGTGGAAAAAAAATTGTGGAAAAAAAAGACAGAAAAAACGATTTATAAGTGCAGGGGAAGGATAGGGAGGAATCATTTCACAGCATCTTAGTGCAGGGAGAGACGTCAGAAGGCGCTAGGGACATTGATAGGAAAGTGATTTACAAGTGCAGGGAAAGATTATTTGGGGATCCAAATAGACATTAGACAGCTGTGTCATTCCAGCATTTTGTTATTGGGCTGCAAGTGTTATTTTGAAAAGCCTTTAGAGGCTTATATCTTAGTATCTTATTCAGTACTACAAGAAAAAGATATGCACATTGCACTGTTGCAGTTATTTCTGGTGAAAGCGTATAATGACCTATTTCAGTCCAACAAGAAATATATATTCTCAGGTCACTTCTGCAGATATTTCTGGTGAAAGCGTATAGAGGCGCATTTTAGTAAAAAAAAGAAAAATATATACGCATTGCACTGTTGCAGTTATTTCTGGCGAAAGCATATAGTGGCCTATTTCAGTGCAACAATAAATATATATTCTCAGGTCACATCTGCAGTTATTTCTGGTAAAAGCATATAGAGGCTTATTTTATTAGAAAAATAAAAATATATACGCACTGCACTGTTGCAGTTATTTCTAGTAAAACCATATAGTGGTCTATTTCAGTCCAACAAGAAATATATATTCTCAGGTCACTTCTGCAGATATTTCTGGTGAAAGCGTATAGAGGCGCATTTTAGTAAAAAAAAGAAAAATATATACGCATTGCACTGTTGCAGTTATTTCTGGCGAAAGCATATAGTGGCCTATTTCAGTGCAACAATAAATATATATTCTCAGGTCACATCTGCAGTTATTTCTGGGAAAAGCATATAGAGGCTTATTTTATTAGAAAAATAAAAATATATACGCACTGCACTGTTGCAGTTATTTCTAGTAAAACCATATAGTGGTCTATTTCAGTCCAACAAGAAATATATATTCTCAGGTCACTTCTGCAGATATTTCTGGTGAAAGCGTATAGAGGCGCATTTTAGTAAATAAAGAAAAATATATACGCACCGCACTGTTGCAGTTATTTCTGGTGAAAGCATATAGTGTCCTATTTCAGTCCAACAAGAAATACCGTATTTTCCGGCGTATAAGACGACCGGGCATATAAGACGACCCCCTACTTTTTCTGTTAAAATATGGGGTTTGGGCTATACTCGCCGTATAAGACTACCCCTCTTCCAACGCAAACGAAAAAAAAATTAAACAGACAATCCGAGCATGAGAAAACCACTGAGAGCAGGGAGAGGGGGCTGCTTCAGGAGAGACTGGCCGGGATGCAGTGCACGGTGGGTCAGCTAGAGGGCACCTGTACCTGAAGCTGGAGAAGGACAGCTTCTCCAGTCTGGCTTGGAAGTAAAGAGGACCTTTCACTGGTCCAACAATTGTTAGATAATGATATATATATATAGAGCGTCGCCCAGGGATAATATTAAGTGCAGGGAGATCCTCTTAAGTTTCAGCACGCAGTATACCGGCATGTAAGACGACCCCCAACTTTTGAGAAGATTTTTATGTGTTAAAAAGTAGTCTTATATGCCAGAAAATACAGTATATATTCTCAGGTCACGTCTGCAGTTATTTCTGGTGAAAGCGTATAGAGGCTTATTTCATTATAAAAATTAAAATATATACTCACTGCACTGTTGCAGTTATTTCTGATAAAACCATATAGTGGCCTATTTCAGTCCAAAAATAAATATACTGTATATTCTCAGTCACTTCTGCAGTTATTTCTGGTAAAAGAGTATCGAGCCATATTTCAGTAAAAAAAGAAAAATGGTGCCTCCCACTAAGATCGACTCACCCTGTCTATTAGGATTTAAAAATACTGTATATATAGTCAAGTTGGTTACACCACATCTGGTAAAGTTAAAATGAAATGTATATATTTATTAAATCACTACAGAAAATTAAATTAAAAGAAATTCAATACGAGGTTGCCAATATAATTTGATAAATACATTTCCTGTATATATACCATATGAAAGCTGTGTTTAATTTGATCCACACATGTCTCCCGGCTGTGGAGTATATAGTCTGTATCTACATGTTTGGAATAATCCCACTAGTATTATTTCAAACAGGCGTATTTCAGTAAAAAATAAATATATATACGCACTGCACTGTTGCAGTTATTTCTGTTGAAAGAGTATAAGGCCGTAGTTTATAACAAGAAAAATATATTCTCAGTGCATTTCCGCAGTTATTTGTGGTGAAAGCGTTTAGTGGCCTATTTCAGTCCAAAAAGGAAAAATATATCCGTTGCTTTTAGGTATTTTTTAAATTTCCGTTTAATTTCTTTACTTCAGCTACAAGCAGAGAAGTGCCAGGCCATGCACAGAGGAGTGGCAGAGGTCTGAATGCTTCTAGCTCAAGCAGAGGTGGCAGCAGAGTAAGGGTTTATGGCAGCAGTAGTCACAGCGAGAGGCCTGAGCTCCCGGTGTCCTGTAGCGATCGTGTCTTGACCAGCAACCCAGTGGTTCTTGATTGGTTAACTCAGTCATCCACGTCATCCCAAGTAACATCAGACACCCCCAGCCAACAGACAGTGGGTTCGTCAGACACAATGCTTAGTTGGCATGACCCGGGAGCAGGCCCTGTGCCCTCGCCTGTCCTCAACCTGCCTCTGGCCTTTTCTGTTCTCCCACCGTGAGACGTTCTACATGCAGTGGGTTCAGTTTCACTTTTCAGTGAGGAAGAGCTACTAGAGGACTGTCAGCAGCTACTGCCCAGCCAAGATGTGAAGGAGACATCCGCAGCCTCCTCCGCTAGGCAGGCAAGTAGTGATGAGGAGAGTGGCAGGGGAGAATATTTTGTGAGTAGTCAGGCTCCTGACCCAGAGGCCATTGAGGAGGACATCAGTGATGTGCAGACACTACTCGATAATGATGAAGCCAATCGCACTTGAGAGCCGGATAAAGAAGGGGCTTCGTCATCATCAGGAGAAGAGGGTGGCAGCTTGCCCATCAGGCAGCAGCTGAGCCAGCAAGTCGCTAGCGTGGCCAGGAGTCAGCAGGGTGGCAGCAGTGGGATGTAGGGAGCCAAATGGGCACAGGGTAGACCACCCACTTTGCAGCAGCCTACTGTACCTGCCCGGAAAAGAGTGGTGCATCGGTTCACGGAAGCAGCGGCGGTAGCAGTCAGCCAATGAGTAGTGTTGGGGGGGAAAATCAGGTTCTTGGCGGTGTGGCAGTTTGTTGTAAAGCTGCCAGAGGAATTAAACATGGCCATATGTAGAATATGTGGGCAGAAGGTGAAGCGTGGCCAGGGTGCCAATGTTGGCACTACGGTCCTGAGTCAACATATGCAGCGTCACCATAAAGTGGCCTGGGAGAACCGTGGCTCCACTGTGGTGGTCCAGCCTGCCGCAGCTACCACCACTTCACCCAGTGGCACGCACTCAGTTTCAGCCAGTCAAGGCTCCACCACCTTGGCCAAAGGGAGCTGACTGTCAATACCATCTTCTGCTGGTCCAGATGCTCCTGCTCCTACTCCTTATCAGTCATTCCATCAGCAATCGATCACCGAAACTATTGCCAGGAGTCAACAGTATGCATACACGCTTCCAACAGCGCAGAATGTGCTCCTGTCCAAGTTGCTGGTGCTTCAGTCCCTCCCTTTCCAAGTGGAGTCCCAAGCCGTCATTTCTTTGCGAAAAAGGCAGTACCAGCCCTGCACACATGTAGAACAGAAGGTGGGCCAGTCCTTGAGCCTGTCGGTGTCTGCCAAAGTGCACGGCAGCGCTGATATGTGGAGCTGTAACTATGGTCAGGGACAATACATGTCCTTTAGGGTCCACTGGGTGAATGTGGTTTCTGCACAGTGTGACACAGTGAGAGGTTTGGTTGTGGAAAACAGGTATTTTCCTCTCAGCCTGTGCTGTAGGGTGATTGTAGGTGAGGGAAAATACTGGACCGGATTTTAGGTGCCGGTTCGCTTTTTTGGTTAACACCTAGTTGCCTTTAAAAGACAGCTGGGTTTGTGCAAAGGGATCTCTGTCGGGATCTGATAGCCTTGTTGCTGGATGGAGGCTTGCTACTTGTTTGGAGTGAAAACAGGTTCATGCTGCTATGAACAAGGACATAAAACACTGCACTGTTTGATCCAAAGAACGTGTTTTTGCCTCTATACTGCGTCCGCTGACCCTGTCTACCAGAGCGAGTCCCCACAACAGCCACACCAGCAACTTGGACAGGCCACGCCGCTTCTGCCTCCACGTTGTCATACAGTTAGTCCTGCAACAATGTCCGCCTCTGCCTCCTCATCCTCCACCATGTCCTCAGCCTCCATTGCAGGGACAAGTCACAGTGCCCCTCCAGTATATCACATGTGCAGGGCTTGGTGATTTCATACTGTTCTGCACCTGGTTTGCTTTGACGAACGGAGTCACACAGGGGAGAAACTGCTCCAGGTGGTGATGCATAAAGAAATCGAATCCTGGCTTTCTCAGTGACAACTGAAAATCGGAACCATGCTGACCGACAGCTGGAAGAACATGGTGTCGTGCTGAGTCAAGGATGGCTGATGCATGCGTCCTGCAAAGCACATGTGTTCAATCTGGTTGTCAAGCGGTTCCTGAAGTCTTCCACTCATCTGCAAGACATCCTAAAAATGCCCAGGAAACTTTGCATGCACTTCAGCCACTTGTACCCCGCAAAGCACACACTCCTTGAGCTGAAGCGGCAGAATGGCATCCCCCAACATAGGCTGATATGGGACTTTTCCACCACTGGAATTCCACCCTCCATATGTTGGACCAACTATATGAACAGAGAAAGGCCATCAATGATTTCTTGATGATGCAAGCGGATAGTAGTACTCCACTGTGTAACTTCGATGTCAGCCAGTGGCAGCTCATGCGTGACACCTGCCATTTGATCATCAGGACCTTTGAGGACGCCACGTTATTTGTCAGTCGCCAGGACTACGGGATGAACGACATCATTCCACTGCTTCAAGTCCTGGAACAGATGGTGGTAACAATGGCTGGTCAGGGGACAGGAGACGTGGCGACTCGATCTCATGGCCACATGAGCCCTGTGGGGGCTGAATTCGTAGAGGAGGAGGAGAGGGTGGTGGACATTGGAGCACAGGCACAGGGAGCCAAATGAGCACAGGGTAGACCAACCGCTTTGCAGCAGCCTACTGTACTTGCCCGGAAAAGAGTGGTGCATCGGTTCACGGAAGCAGCGGCGGTAGCAGTCAGCCAATGAGTAGTGTTGGGGGGGAAATCAGGTTCTCGGCGGTGTGGCAGTTTTTTGTAAAGCCGCCAGAGGAAGTCAACATGGAGATATGTAGAATATGTGGGCAGAAGGTTATTTGTCAGTCGCCAGGACTACAGGATGAACGACATCATTCCACTGCTTCAACTCCTGGAACAGATGGTAGTAACAATGGCTGGTCAGGGGACAGGAGACGTGGCGCCTCAATCTCATGGCCACATGAGCCCTGTGGGGGCTGAATTCGTAGAGGAGGAGGAGGGGGTGGTGGACATTGGAGCACAGGCAATGTGTAGCTAAATGGGTGGTTTTTCTACTCAGCTGACAGGACAGGAGGATCAGGAACAGCCAGAGAAGCTCCAGGGCTATGAGGAAGATGAGACAGAGGACCTGGACACACAGTGGCAGTATGCAGTGGAGATGGAGGCAGGGAGTCCCTCCAAGTAATATGCACAAATGGCCCGATGCATGCTCACTTGCTTATTTAGGGACAACCGCATTGTCACCGTTTAGCAGAGGGAGGACTTCTGGCTCTCCACCTTTTTGGACCCTCGCCACCGGTCCAGAATGGGGGCCTTATTTACACCTGCTGAGAGGGAGGACAAACTGAACTATCGAGACATCCTATGTAGTCAGTTGGCTGCTGCCTATCTGCGCCATCGTCCATCCTCTCGCAGGTCTTATGGGGGGGGGTCCTCTGCGCTCATGTTCCACTGCCATGACTGCTGCGGATGGGTGGGGTGGCAGTAGCAGTACCAGCTCCATCAGCAGCAGCCTGAGTCTACACTGATAATTAGCTTTCTTCACCTGCATAGTGAAGAAACTACTCACCAGCAGCAGAATCAGGTAGACCTGGAGCAGAACCAGCAAGTGGTGGCATACTTGGACAGCCCCCTGCCACCCCACATTAAAGATCCGCTGGACTACTGGGTAACCAAACTGAATTTGTGGCCGCAACTAGCTTCCCTAGAAAAGCTGACCGGCCTGGCCAGTAGTTTGGCATCAGAGCGGGTGTCTATGCGGCGGGGGACATAGTTACCCCAAGGAGAACTCGCCTGTCCACCCAAAATGTGGAGAGACTGACCTTTGTCAAGATAAATTAGGCGTGGATCAGCCAGGATTACCAACCACCAATTCCTGATGTATCAGACTAGATCATCCATGGTGCCACACCAGCACTTTGATACAAGAGACTTCTGACTACCTGCCTCAGCTCTTATTTTGATGCTGCAACCCACCTGGTGCCATAAATCTGATGCCAAGTGCTCCTTATTTCACCCACCTTCGTCAGCGGGTACTGGGATTGCCATCCACTGCCCCACTCTGTTACCTGGTCGCTTTGTGGTCTCCTGATGCAGCTGCTGCTGCCATCTCCAAACTATGTCACCTTGCCTACTCATGCTGCTGCCACTTCCAGACTCTGTCATTGTGCCGCTCTGTGGTCTTCTCATGCTGGTGCCACCTATAGACTCGTTCATTTTGCCGCTCTGTGGTCTCCTCATGCTGCTGCCACCTTCATACTCTGTCATTGTGCTGCTCTGTGGCCTACTCATGCTGCTGCCACCTCCAGATTCTGTCATTGTGCCGCTCTGTGGTCTCCTCATGCTGCCTCCACCTGCAGACTCTGTCATTGCGCCACACGGTGGCCTCTTCATACTGCTTCCACCTCCAGACCCTGTCATTGGGCCACTCTGTGGTCTCCTCATGCTGCTGCCACCTCCAGACTCTGTCATTGTGTCGATCTGTGGTCTCCTTATGCTGCTGCCACCTACAGACTCGTTCATTGTGCCACTCGGTGACCTACTCATGGTGCCGCTACATCCAGACTCTGTCATTGTGCCGCTCTGTGGTCTCCTCATGCTGCTGCCACCTGCAGACTCGTTCCTTGTGCCACTCGGTGGCCTCTTCATACTGCCGCCACCTCCAGACTCTGTCATTGTGCCGCTCTGTGGTCTCTTCATGCTGCCATCACCTGCAGACTCAGTAATTGGGCCACTCGGTGGCCTACTCATGCTGTTCCCACCCTCCCCACTTCATGACTGGGCCACTATTTTGCCTTTCGGCCTGACTGACATCATCATTTATTTGACACTTCTTCTGATCTGTCAGATGCACATCGGATCCTGTCTGTGTAGCAGCTGTAAGGCCTGTATAGTCCCATCAGAATTGGCTTATGACTTGGTAGCCAAAAGCAGGAGTGTGTACAAAACACAGAAGACATGCAAATATTCCATTCACGTGTCATCTCTGTTTTAGATCCACTGATGGATTATTGAGCAAATGCTGACCGAGTGAATTCGTATGCTCCACAGACAGGATCCGTTTTTTGTGGGTTATTGTTCTGACGTTTAGAGGAAGGGCAAAATAATCGGTGACATCAACACAAACTTACTGCTGACACCCTCTCCACTCTGTCAGGGGGGCTCTACTTGTATAAGTTTTTAATAGAACAGGTTCTGTAGACAGCTATGTGGAATTAGCTGAGGAGGGTGTAAAAGGAGTGCGCTTCTTCTTGATGCTAACATCTGCCTGTAAGGCTGAGTTGATACTTGAGTTATTTTATCAGTTTTGGCCCCGTGACTGCCCAAATAAGTGAAGTATGCAGTGATTCTAAGAGCGACGCCTGTCATCAGCATGTCATATGGACTCACAGTATTATTTCACTACCAAAGCAGACTCCCTATGCGTGTTACTGCAAGGCACAGTGTTCTACACCACTATAAAGGCTCTCAGCAGCCAGGAAAAAGTTGGTTTTTAATGTAATTTTCTGCTAATATGTTCGGATCGGATCAAATTCTTCCCGAAAAATTCGGCGAACCGGCGAATCGAATTTTTGAAAAATTCGCTCATCTCTAATAAAGATATAGCCCTGGAGACCTCAGAGTGTCATGTACCAATTTTCAGGTCATTTGGAGCATATTTCATTCGCAAATCAAATTATAAAAAAAAAATTTACGAATCTGAACCAAAACAAATTTCAAGAAATGTGCTCATCTCAAGCACTACCCCAGCTGCTTCCAGTTGAATTCTTCAACTCTGCATTTTTTCTTTACCTCACTTCATCAATCCACTGCTATAAGTCTTCTGCAAGCACACAGCTATGCTCACTTTGTACCTTCACCATATGTGCACTTCTTTGGATTTATCTTCATTGTTTGCACTGCATGTTCTTGTGGCATATGTACTGTGTAGATGAGGATGCCACTGACCACAGAAGGGCAATGATGGCATAGGCATGAACTAAGCATAGCTGTGTACCTTTGCAAGATTTCAAGCAGGGGATTGGTGACATTCAGAGTGTATGGAGGTGGAGAAAAGGTGCAGAGGAGAGGAGGGGGCTCAATTTAAATGGAGAGACTGAGCTCTGTTGGCGATGGGTACTGTCCCACAGGTTCTTTTATACTAATTTGTATATGGATCAAAAGTCATTTTTCAGGGTCAAAAAATATAAACAAAAGGACATGAATGATTGGGATGCAGTTTATGTCAACTACAGAGTTTAAAACATTAATATGTGGTGAAAGAATCCCTTTAGGCTAGTTTCACACTAGCGGCAGGGGAGTCCGTCAGGCTGTTCCAGTGGCTGAACAGCCTGTCGGATCCGTCCTGCCGCTAGTTTACGTGTGCTGCCGGACTGCCGCTCCGCCCCCATTGACTGTAATGGGGGCAGGGGCAGAGTTCCGGCGGCAGCACGGCAGCGCGCGGTGAGAGGCAGCCGGACTAAAAGTACTGCATGTCCAGGATATTTAAACATTTTAACTCTTTCAAGACCAACCCATTTTTCACCTTTGTGACTAGACCTAATTTTCTAAATATGACATGTCATTTTATGTGCTAATAACTTTGAATTGCTTTTATTTATCCTAGCCATTCTGGGATTGTTTTCTCGTGACATCTTGTATTTGATTGTAGGGGTAACTTTGGGTTGTTATGTCTTACCTTTATATTATAAAAAATCTAAAATTTACAGAAAATTTGGGGAAAAAATTATTTAAATTTGAATTTTTACCGATTAAACACAGATAGTGGTACCTCATTAGATAGTTTTTACTCAAGATTCCCTATATGTCTACCTTATGTTGGCATCATTTTGAAAATTACATGTTATTTTTTTTAGGACATTAGAAGGCTTAGAATTACAGATAAGAAAATGTCATATTTTCTGTTATGCAGGGGAGTCCTTTCCTGCATAACAGAAACAGGACAGATCTGTTCTGCAGGCTGTAGACTTCTATTATGACGGAATAAATAACGGAATGCCTCTAAAGGCATTCCGTCATATAATTTTGTTATGGTCCATGGTAACAGAATCCATAACGTAATTCTGCTTTTACCACCAAACGAAGCATGAATGAATTTCATAACATGAAATTCGCTTGTCTCTACTTAGAATATAAGAAGAATATTTTTAAATTTCCTATAACATTTTCCAAAATGCCTTTTTTAAGGACCAATATGGGTACATATGACTTTTTGATCAGTTTTAATTCCATTTTTTATAATGTAAAGTGGGCTAATATTTCAATTCTGCCACAGAGTTTATTTTTATTTTTATGGGGTTCTCCATTTGATATATTTGATAAGATAATTTTATTCTGTGGGTCGATACGGTTATGGCGATACAAATTTATATTATTTTATTCGTGGTATACCACTTTTATATCATAAAATCACTTTTTATTAGACTTTTTTTGCATCACCAAATTGAAGACCCATAAGGTTTTGATTTTTGCACCCATGTAGCTGTGTGAGAGCTTGTTATTTTGAAGGACGGTCTGTAATTTTTACAGAAATTTTCGAGTCTATATAAGACTTTTTGAGAACTTTTTATTTAATTTTTTAGGAGGTGAAGCGGGAAAAATTGCATTTCTGTCAGTGTTTTTTATTTTTTATGGGGTTCTCCATGTGGTATATTTGATAGGATAATTTTATTCTGTGGGTTGATGCGGTTATAGCGACACCTAATTTGTATTGTTTTTTTACAAACCGGATTCCAAAAAAGTTGGGACACTATACAAATCGTGAATAAAAACTGAATGCAATGATGTGGAGGTGCCAACTTCTAATATTTTATTCAGAATAGAACATAAATCACGGAACAAAAGTTTAAACTGAGAAAATGTACCATTTTAAGGGAAAAATTTGTTGATTCAGAATATCATGGTGTCAACAAATCCCCAAAAAGTTGTGACAAGGCCATTTTCACCACTGTGTGGCATCTCCCCTTCTTCTTACAACACTCAACAGACGTCTGGGGACCGAGGAGACCAGTTTCTCAAGTTTAGAAATAGGAATGCTCTCCCATTCTTGTCTAATACAGGCCTCTAACTGTTCAATCGTCTTGGGCCTTCTTTGTTGCACCTTCCTCTTTATGATCTGCCAAATGTTCTCTATAGGTGAAAGATCTGGACTGCAGACTGGCCATTTCAGTACCCGGATCCTTCTCCTACGCAGCCATGATGTTGTGATTGATGCAGAATGTGATCTGGCATTATCTTGTTGAAAAATGCAGGGTCTTCCCTGAAAGAGATGACGTCTGGATGGGAGCATATGTTGTTCTAGAACCTGAATATATTTTTCTGCATTGATGGTGCCTTTCCAGACATGCAAGCTGCCCATGCCACACGCACTCATGCAACCCCATACAATCAGAGATGCAGGCTTCTGAACTGAGCGTTGATAACAACTTGGGTTGTCCTTGTCCTCTTTGGTCTGGATGACATGGCGTCCCAGATTTCCAAAAAGAACTTCGAATCGTGACTCGTCTGACCACAGAACAGTCTTCCATTTTGCCACACTCCATTTTAAATGATCCCTGGCCCAGTGAAAATGCCTGAGCTTGTGGATCTTGCTTAGAAATGGCTTCTTCTTTGCACTGTAGAGTTTCAGCTGTCAACAGCGGATGGCACGGTGGATTGTGTTCACTGACAATGGTTTCTGGAAGTATTCCTGAGCCCATTCTGTGATTTCCTTTACAGTAGCATTCCTGTTTGTGGTGCAGTGTCGTTTAAGGGGCCGGAGATCACGGGCATCCAGTATGGTTTTACGGCCTTGACCCTTACGCACAGAGATTGTTCCAGATTCTCTGAATCTTCAGATGATGTTATGCACAGTTGATGATGATAGATGCAAAGTCTTTGCAATTTTTCGCTGGGTAACACCTTTCTGATATTGCTCCACTATCTTGCTGCGCAACATTGTGGGAATTGGTGATCCTCTACCCATCTTGGCTTCTGAGAGACACTGCCACTCTGAGAAGCTCTTTTTATACCCAATCATGTTGCCAATTGACCTAATTAGTGTTAATTGGTCTTCCAGCTCTTCATTATGCTCAAATTTACTTTTTCCAGCCTCTTATTGCTACTTGTCCCAACTTTTTTGGGATTTGTTGACACCATGAAATTTTGAATCAACATATTTTTCCTTTAAAATGATACATTTACTCAGATTAAACGTTTGATCTGTCATCTACGTTCTATTACAAATAAAATATTGACATTTGCCATCTCCACATCATTGCATTCAGTTTTTATTCACAATTTGTTTAGTGTCCCAACTTTTTTGGAATCTGGTTTGTATGTTCTACCACTTTTATATCCTAAGATATTTTTTTTTTTTGCATCATCAAAATCTAAGACCCATAACTTTTATATTTTTTCTTCAACATAGTTGTATGAAGGCTTATTGTTGTGGGATGGGCTGTAGTTTTTATTGTTATCATTTTTGGGATGCATATGACTTTATGATCACTTTTTATTAAAATTTTATGGGAAGTGAGGCAAAAAATAAATAAAATGCAATTCCGCCATAGTTTTTTATTTTTATTCTATACAGTGTTTACTGTGCGATATTAGTACCAGGATCATTTTATAGATCGGGTAATTACGGACATGGCGATACCAATTATATGTCATTTATTTCATTTTTGTCATTTTTTATCTCTTGTAAATGAGCAGATATGGGAAAAGTCAATTTATTTTATTTTTAATTTACATTCACATTTTTATTTTTACAGTCAGGACCATAAATATTAGGACATCGACACAATACTAATAGAGATGAGCGAACACCTGGATGTTCGGGTTCGAGAAGTTCGGCCGAACTTCCCGAAAATGTTCGGGTTCGGGATTCGAACTCGACCCGAACTTTGTCCCGAACCCGAACCCCATTGAAGTCAATGGGGACCCGAACTTTTAGGCACTAAAACGGCTGTAAAATAGTCCAGGAAAGGGCTAGAGGGCTGCCAAAGGCAGCAAAATGTAGGTAAATCCCCTGCAAACAAATGTGGATAGGGAAATGAATTCAAATAAAATAAATAAAAATTAACCAATATCAATTGGAGAGAGGTCCCACAGCAAGGAATCATGCGTCATATCACCCACCACTGGAGAAAGCCACTCTCATTTATTTCGGACCAGCACCCAGACAGAGGATACAGGTCCCACAGCAAGGAATCATGCGTCATATCAACCACCAACGGAGAAGGCCACTCTCATTTATTTTGGACCAGCACCCAGACAGAGGAGAGAGGTCCCACATCAAGGAATCATGCGTCATATCAACCACCACCGGAGAAGGCCACTCTCATTTATTTTGGACCAGCACCCAGACAGAGGAGAGAGGTCCCACATCAAGGAATCATGCGTCATATCAACCACTACCGGAGAAGGCCACTCTCATTTATTTTGGACCAGCACCCAGACAGAGGATACAGTTCCCACAGCAAGGAATCATGCGTCATATCAACCACCAACGGAGAAGGCCACTCTCATTTATTTTGGACCAGCACCCAGACAGAGGAGAGAGGTCCCACATCAAGGAATCATGCGTCATATCAACCACCACCGGAGAAGGCCACTCTCATTTATTTTGGACCGGCACCCAGACAGAGGAGAGAGGTCCCACATCCAGGAATCATGCGTCATATCAACCACCACCGGAGAAGGCCACTCTCATTTATTTTGGACCAGCACCCAGACAGAGGATACAGGTCCCACGGCAAGGAATCATGCGTCATATCAACCACCACCGGAGAAGGCCACTCTCATTTATTTTGGACCAGCACCCAGACAGAGGAGAGAGGTCCCACATCAAGGAATCATGCGTCATATCAACCACCACCGGAGAAGGCCACTCTCATTTATTTTGGACCAGCACCCAGACAGAGGAGAGAGGTCCCACATCAAGGAATCATGCGTCATATCAACCACCACCGGAGAAGGCCACTCTCATTTATTTTGGACCAGCACCCAGACAGAGGAGAGAGGTCCCACATCAAGGAATCATGCGTCATATCAACCACCACCGGAGAAGGCCACTCTCATTTATTTTGGACCAGCAACCAGACAGAGGAGAGAGGTCCCACATCAAGGAATCATGCGTCATATCAACCACCAACGGAGAAGGCCACGCTCAGTTATTTCAGACCAGCACCCAGACAGAGGAGAGGTTCATTCAACTTTGGGTTGCACCGCAAGATCAGGGTAAAGTTAAAAAAATAATAACGTTCTGACAAGTCAACCGTCAGCAAGTGAGATAATAAGTGATAGTATAGTTAAAACGAATCACCGAATTGTTGTATCACCATAAAATATAACTTTTAATTAGATTGTTAAAAAGTTTCAGAATCAAGGAATCTCTTATCCGAGTAGGGGGAGTGGCAATTGGACCAGCGAACCAGAAATTTCTGTCCCTGGTCTGTTCGCTATACACTATAAGCCCTGCCTACAAAATGGAATGGCCGCCCCGATAGGGGCGATCCCGTGTCAGGAACCTCCTAGAGTCCCTAATGAGGCCCTGCCACAGGATAGTACCCACCACCTGTGTGAAGTGTGTTGGTCAAAACGTCCGTCAGTAGTCAAAAAGATACACTCTAAACTGGGGAATCACATAGAGTGTGAGGCACAAATCAGATATATAGTTCCTCTCACTCCTAGTGACTCTCCCAGCTAGCCAAATTACTGTTCAGACATGATAAATATATAAAGGTATAAAGTAGTCCCAAATAGGTATACAAATTCCCGACGCGTTTCACTGCAACCGTATATTATGTTGAAGATCATCAGGGGACATATACATATAATAGGGGTGTCTATATCAAAGACAACCCAGAGTGACAAAGTTGGACCAAAATAATACAAAAGTTTGCCACAGTGACCGGTAGAGAGTGTCAGTCTCAAGGATATACCTAGACAAGAGGAGAAGATAGTACCAAGTATGAACCGTTCAGAACAACTTAAAGGGTTAATGATAGTGACCAAATAAAGCCAGTGCTCAAAGATAAAATGTAGTCACTTCCCTTAGCCATCAAGCGGTCTAATGGACAAGCTATCCAAACTGTGGATGCAGTCAGGTCCAGGGTTGTAATCTTCTGGGTTCTGGTGTCTCCTCTTGCTGGGGCCGGTGGCGTGTGGCGAACGCCACTTGCCTTAAATAGCGCGCTCTATTCTAAGCATCAGGTCACGTGATTAGAGATGGTTCACGTGCCCAACCGGAAGTGACGCACCGGAACTAGCTGTGCGTTCCACTGCGCTGCCGATGCGTTCCACAGCGATGTATATGCGTTCCACAGCAGCCGATGCGTTCTACAAGAAGAGCGCTGCGTTCCACAGGCCCTCTTTGCATGGACTTTTATATTAAACAGTTGCCCAGTATAGTAAATACTGGGTACTGTATATCAAAAGACATCCCACCACATGGGCAGCACCAGTGAGGGTAAATAATATGGAACAATGTCCCAGATATGGATTACCTTGAATTCATTTTGAGGACACATATATTTCCCACAATTAACCTCAAATGAGAGGTATATGTCTGGGGGTAGTTTATATGACAAGAGCCAACGGGGACACACAATTCAGTGTGTCCCCTGGCCCTATATACAGTATAGCAGATAGTGCGAGACTGTCATCCCCAGAGAAGGGTCATTTAATAAAGGACCAGTGCTTAAATAAAACAAGTATAATCAATGGATTCATTCAGTCCCAAAGGGGCCCGAGTTTCTAGTTGATACGTCCAGCGTGCTTCTTTCTGTTTAAGTATTTGATCAATATTACCGCCTCTAATAGATGGTCTCACAACCTCTATGACAGAGAAGGAGATATCCACTTTTTCATCAAGATGTTCAAGAAGGATATGTTTGGGGATAGGTTTGTCCCGTTTATTCCGAATATCACCTACATGTTCCAATATCCGTATTTTGAATTCTCTGCAGGTTTTACCCACATAAAGCTTACCACAGCTACATCTCATAAGGTATATCACACCCCTCGTATTACAATTTGCAAAGCACCTCTGTTTAAATCTGATAAGTCCTCTTGCATCATAGAAGGAATCACCCAGTTTAATATACTTGCAGGCTTTACAGTGTCCACATCTGAATGTGCCCACAGACCTATTTTGGAGCCAACATTCCCTCTGAGGAGGTTCAAAGTGGCTACGTACCACAAAATCACGGATGTTACGTCCCCTTCTATATGTGATAGAGGGGTATTCTGTAAGATAATCTTTCAGATCTGGATCAGTTTTTAGCAATGACCAGTATCTGCCTATTATCTCCCTGATTTCATCGGAGGCCACATCAAATGTACCAATAATCCGAATCACCTCCTCCATTTCCTTCTTTTGAGGCTGCAGAAGAGTGTGTCTCTCTTTTTCACGCGCATGCCTCGCTGCTTGAGCAAGACAATACTCAGGATAGCCTCTTGCCCTAAATCTCTCAGATAATTTCAGGGCCTCTCTTTCGTAGTCCTCCTTGGTGGAGCAATTTCGCCTAATTCTGAGGAACTGACCCTTGGGAATTCCTTTGCGTAAGGGCTTTGGGTGGAAACTGTTCCACCTCAGGAGGATGTTAGTGGCAGTTTTTTTGCGATAGAGGGTTGTCTTCAAGGACTGGTGCTCATCCTTACTAATCAGAACATCTAGGAAAGATATAGTATTTTCATGAATCTCAGATGTAAAAAAGAGACCTATTGAGTTCTTATTTAAACGAGACATAAATGTATTAAATCCTTCCCTGGGGCCGGTCCATAACAATAAAATGTTATCAATGAACCGAACCCACAGGGGGACATGCTGGGTCCATTCCACCATTTCATCAGTGAAGACTACCGTATCCTCCCACCAGCCCAGGAGCAAGTTGGCGTACGTTGGCGCACAGGGACTTCCCATTGCCGTGCCCCTGAGCTGGTGGAAGAATTTGGAGTCAAAGATAAAATAATTGTGTGTTAGTACAAAACCAAGGAGGTGTAGAACAAAGTTATTGTGTTTTTTATATTCCACACTTCTTGTGGTAAGATAATATTTTGCTGCTTCGATTCCCCTATCATGGGGGATCGAAGCAGCGAAATATTATCTGATGAAATGGTGGAATGGACCCAGCATGTCCCCCTGTGGGTTTGGTTCATTGATGACATTTTATTGTTATGGACTGGCCCCAGGGAAGGATTTAACAGTTTCCACCCAAAGCCCTTACGCAAAGGAATTCCCAAGGGTCAGTTCCTCAGAATTAGGCGAAATTGCTCCACCAAGGAGGACTACGAAAGAGAGGCCCTGAAATTATCTGAGAGATTTAGGGCAAGAGGCTATCCTGAGTATTGTCTTGCTCAAGCAGCGAGGCATGCGCGTGAAAAAGAGAGACACACTCTTCTGCAGCCTCAAAAGAAGGAAATGGAGGAGGTGATTCGGATTATTGGTACATTTGATGTGGCCTCCGATGAAATCAGGGAGATAATAGGCAGATACTGGTCATTGCTAAAAACTGATCCAGATCTGAAAGATTATCTTACAGAATACCCTCTATCACATATAGAAGGGGATGTAACATCCGTGATTTTGTGGTACGTAGCCACTTTGAACCTCCTCAGAGGGAATGTTGGCTCCAAAATAGGTCTGTGGGCACATTCAGATGTGGACACTGTAAAGCCTGCAAGTATATTAAACTGGGTGATTCCTTCTATGATGCAAGAGGACTTATCAGATTTAAACAGAGGTGCTTTGCAAATTGTAATACGAGGGGTGTGATATACCTTATGAGATGT
The DNA here is from genome assembly GCA_033119425.1 of Bufotes viridis. Classification (NCBI taxonomy): domain Eukaryota; kingdom Metazoa; phylum Chordata; class Amphibia; order Anura; family Bufonidae; genus Bufotes; species Bufotes viridis. The sequence continues at coordinate 51,333,438 of CM065595.1, forward strand.
AGCTGTGGTAAGCTTTATGTGGGTAAAACCTGCAGAGAATTCAAAATACGGATATTGGAACATGTAGGTGATATTCGGAATAAACGGGACAAACCTATCCCCAAACATATCCTTCTTGAACATCTTGATGAAAAAGTGGATATCTCCTTCTCTGTCATAGAGGTTGTGAGACCATCTATTAGAGGCGGTAATATTGATCAAATACTTAAACAGAAAGAAGCACGCTGGACGTATAAACTAGAAACTCGGGCCCCTTTGGGACTGAATGAATCCATTGATTATACTTGTTTTATTTAAGCACTGGTCCTTTATTAAATGACCCTTCTCTGGGGATGACAGTCTCGCACTATCTGCTATACTGTATAGAGGGCCAGGGGACACACTGAATTGTGTGTCCCCGTTGGCTCTTGTCATATAAACTACCCCCAGACATATACCTCTCATTTGAGGTTAATTGTGGGAAATATATGTGTCCTCAAAATGAATTCAAGGTAATCCATATCTGGGACATTGTTCCATATTATTTACCCTCACTGGTGCTGCCCATGTGGTGGGATGTCTTTTGATATACAGTACCCAGTATTTACTATACTGGGCAACTGTTTAATATAAAAGTCCATGCAAAGAGGGCCTGTGGAACGCAGCGCTCTTCTTGTAGAACGCATCGGCTGCTGTGGAACGCATATACATCGCTGTGGAACGCATCGGCAGCGCAGTGGAACGCACAGCTAGTTCCGGTGCGTCACTTCCGGTTGGGCACGTGAACCATCTCTAATCACGTGACCTGATGCTTAGAATAGAGCGCGCTATTTAAGGCAAGTGGCGTTCGCCACACGCCACCGGCCCCAGCAAGAGGAGACACCAGAACCCAGAAGATTACAACCCTGGACCTGACTGCATCCACAGTTTGGATAGCTTGTCCATTAGACCGCTTGATGGCTAAGGGAAGTGACTACATTTTATCTTTGAGCACTGGCTTTATTTGGTCACTATCATTAACCCTTTAAGTTGTTCTGAACGGTTCATACTTGGTACTATCTTCTCCTCTTGTCTAGGTATATCCTTGAGACTGACACTCTCTACCGGTCACTGTGGCAAACTTTTGTATTATTTTGGTCCAACTTTGTCACTCTGGGTTGTCTTTGATATAGACACCCCTATTATATGTATATGTCCCCTGATGATCTTCAACATAATATACGGTTGCAGTGAAACGCGTCGGGAATTTGTATACCTATTTGGGACTACTTTATACCTTTATATATTTATCATGTCTGAACAGTAATTTGGCTAGCTGGGAGAGTCGCTAGGAGTGAGAGGAACTATATATCTGATTTGTGCCTCGCACTCTATGTGATTCCCCAGTTTAGAGTGTATCTTTTTGACTACTGACGGACGTTTTGACCAACACACTTCACACAGGTGGTGGGTACTATCCTGTGGCAGGGCCTCATTAGGGACTCTAGGAGGTTCCTGACACGGGATCGCCCCTATCGGGGCGGCCATTCCGTTTTGTAGGCAGGGCTTATAGTGTATAGCGAACAGACCAGGGACAGAAATTTCTGGTTCGCTGGTCCAATTGCCACTCCCCCTACTCGGATAAGAGATTCCTTGATTCTGAAACTTTTTAACAATCTAATTAAAAGTTATATTTTATGGTGATACAACAATTCGGTGATAAAGTTAAAAAAATGAGGATTCAATAAAGAAGTGCCCCAGAGTACATGAATACATGGTTGATGGGGAGGCAGTTATAAATGTTTATTCTGCACAAGGGAGGCACAGGTCCTGTGGGATCCATGCCTGGTTTATTTTTATGAACGTCAGCTTGTCCACGTTGGCTGTGGACAGGCGGCTGCGTTTGTCAGTAATGATGCCCCCTGCCGTGCTGAATACACGTTCAGACAAAACGCTGGCCGCCGGGCAGGCCAGCACCTCTAAGGCATAAAATGCTAACTCTGGCCACGTGGACAATTTGGAGACCCAGAAGTTGAATGGGGCCGAACCATCAGTCAGTACGTGGAGGGGTGTGCAGACGTACTGTTCAACCATGTTAGTGAAATGCTGCCTCCTGCTAACACGTTCCGTATCAGGTGGTTGTGCAGTTAGCTGTGGCGTGGAGACAAAACTTTTCCACATTTCTGCCATGCTAACCCTGCCCTCAGAAGAGCTGGCCGTGACACTGCTGCGTTGGCGACCTCTTGCTCCTCCTCTGCCTTCGCCTTGGGCTTCCACCTGTTCCCCTGTGACATTTGGGAATGCTCTCAGGAGCGCCTCTACCAGCGTGCGCTTGAACTCGCGCATCTTCCTATCACGCTCCAGTGCAGGAAGTAAGGTGGGCACATTGTCTTTGTACCGGGGATCCAGCAGGGTGGCAACCCAGTAGTCCGCACACGTTAAAATGTGCGCAACTCTGCTGTCGTTGCGCAGGCACTGCATCATGTAGTCGCTCATGTGTGCCAGGCTCCCCAGAGGTAAGGACAAGCTGTCCTCTGTGGGAGGCATATCGTCATCGTCCTCCGTATCCCCCCAGCCACGCACCAGTGATAGGCCTGAGCTGTATCGGGTGCCACCCCGCTGTGAACCTGCTTCATCCTCATCCTCCTCCACCTCCTCCTCATCCTCCTCGTCCTCCAGTAGTGGGCCCTGGCTGGCCACATTTGTACCTGGCCTCAGCAAAAAACCTCCCTCTGAGCCACTTCTAACAGACTGGCCTGAAAGTGCTAAAAATGACCCCTCCTCCTTCTCCTCCTGGGCCACCTCCTCTTCCATCATCGCCCTAAGCGTTTTCTCAAGGAGACATAGAAGTGGTATTGTAACGCTGATAACGGTGTCATTGCCACTGGCCATGTTGGTGGAGTACTTGAAACAGCGCAACAGGGCACACAGGTCTCGCATGGAGGCCCAATCATTGGTGGTGAAGTGGTGCTGTTCCGCAGTACGACTGACTCGTGCGTGCTGCAGCTGAAACTCCAATATGGCCTGCTGCTGCTTGCACAGTCTCTCCAGCATGTGCAAGGTGGAGTTCCACCTGGTGGGCACGTCGCATATGAGGCAGTGAGCGGGAAGGCCAAAGTTACGCTGTAGTGCAGACAGGCGAGCAGCTGCAGGATGTGAACGCCGGAAGCACGCACAGAAGGCCCGCACTTTATGCAGCAGCTCTGACATGTTGGGGTAGTTGTGAATGAACTTCTGCACCACCAAATTCAGCACATGCGCCAGGTAAGGGATGTGCGTCAAACCGGCTAGTCCCAGAGCTGCGACGAGATTTCGCCCATTATCGCACACCACCAGGACGGGCTTGAGGCCCACCGGCAGCAACCACTGGTCGGTCTGTTGTTCAATACCCCGCCACAACTCCTGCGCGGTGTGGGGCCTGTCCCCCAAACATATGAGTTTCAGAATGGCCTGCTGACGTTTACCCCGGGCTGTGCTGAAGTTGGTGGTGAAGGTGTATGGCTGACTGGATGAGCTGGTGGAAGCAGAGGAGGAGGAAGCCGAGTAGGAGGAGGAGGCTACAGGAGGCAAAGAATGATGCCCTGTGATCCTTGGCGGCGGAAGGACGTGCGCCAAGGAACTCTCCGCCTGGGGCCCAGCCGCCACTACATTTACCCAGTGTGCAGTTAGGGAGATATAGCGTCCCTGGCCGTGCTTACTGGTCCACGTATCTGTGGTTAGGTGGACCTTGCCACAGATGGCGTTGCGCAGTGCACACTTGATTTTATCGGATACTTGGTTGTTCAGGGAAGGCACGGCTGTCTTGGAGAAGTAGTGGTGGCTGGGGACAACATACTTTGGGACAGCCATGGACAACAGCTGTTTGAAGCTGTCTGTGTCCACCAGCCTGAATGACAGCATTTCAAAGGCCAGTAGTTTAGAAATGCTGGCATTCAGGCCCAGGGCTCGAGGGTGGCTAGGTGGGAATTTACACTTTCTCTCCAAGGTTTGTGAGATGGAGAGCTGAACGCTGCCGTGTGACATGGTGGAGATGCTTGGTGACGCAGGTGGTGGTGTCGGTGGCACATCCTCTGTTTGGTGGGCGGCAGGTGCCAACATTCCTCCCGAGGCGGAGGAAGAGGCCGAGGCAGCAGCAGAAGAGGGAGCAGGGGGAGCCTGAGTGAGTTCCTTGCTTTTAAGGTGTTTAATCCACTGCAGTTCATGCTTTGCATGTAGATGCCTGGTCATGCAGGTTGTGCTAAGGTTCAGAACGTTAATGCCTCGCTTCAGGATCTGATGGCACAGCGTGCAAACCACTCGGGTCTTGTCGTCAGCACATTGTTTAAAGAAGTGCCATGCCAGGGAACTCCTTGAAGCTGCCTTTGGGGTGCTCGGTCCCTGGTGGCGGTGGCCAGTATCAGGCGAACTCTCTTGGCGGCGTCTGTTCTGCTTTTGCCCCCTGCTCCCTCTTTTGCTACGCTGTTGGCTCGGTCTCACCACTGCCTCTTCCTCTGAACTATGAAAGTCAGTGGCACGACCTTCATTCCATGTGGAGTCTAGGACCTCATCGTCCCCTGCATCGTCTTCCACACAGTCTTCCTCCCTGACCTCCTGTTCGGTCTGCACACAGCAGAAAGACGCAGCAGTTGGCACCTGTGTTTTGTCATCATCAGAGACGTGCGGACTCCGATGAGGTGGTATTCCCATGTCCTCATCATCAGGAAACATCAGTGGTTGTGCATCAGTGCATTCTATGTCTTCCACCACTGGGGAAGGGCTAGGTGGATTTCCTTGGGAAACCATGCCAGCAGAGTCTTCAAACAGCATAAGAGACTGCTGCATAACTTGAGGCTCTGACAGTTTCCCTGATATGCATGGGGGTGATGTGACAGACTGATGGGCTTGGTTTTCAGGTGCCACCTGTGCACTTTCTGCAGAAGACTGGGTGGGAGATAATGTTGTGAACATGCTGGATCCACTGTCGGCCACGCAATTGACTAGCGCCTGTACCTGCTCAGGCCTTACCATCCTTAGAACGGCATTGGGCCCCACCAAATATCGCTGTAAATTCTGTCGGGTACTGGAACCTGAGGTAGTTGGTTCACTAGGACGTGTGGCTGTGGCAGAATGGCCACTTCCTCTCCCAGCACCAGAGGGTACACTAACACCACCACGACCGCGTCCGCGTCCCTTACTAGATGTTTTCCTCATTGTTACCGTTCACCAAGCACCACAACAAGGAATAAAGTATTTGGCCCAATGTATTGATTTCAAATTTAGGCCTTTTTTTACAGGCACCTACCACTATCTGCCTATTTGTTTATGTAGCGTATTACACTAATCCAGGCACAGCAGTAACCACTGATTTAGGGGAATATCTCTTTTAGGGCAAGTATTTAGGCCCTGGATGAAAGGTATCCTTTTATGGACAGATTTACAATGGGCCTGCAACAGCTGGGACACCAGAGTCAGGGTATTGCTATTTTGCCAGATTAATTTCACCCCAGAACAAAATATATGTTTTAGCGGACACTGTGAAACGTGGCCTGCAACAGCTGGGACAGATTCAGGGTATTGCTATTTTGGCAAGTGAATTACACCCCAGAACAAAATATATGTTTTGGCAGACACTATTCTATTTTGCCAGCCACAGCTGAAACCACTGATTTATGGTATTGCTATTTTGGCAATTGATGTTCACCCCAGAACAAAATATATGTTTTGGCGGACACTATTCTATTTTGCCAGCCACAGCTGAAACCACTGATTTATGGTATTGCTATTTTGGCAATTGAATTTCACCCCGGAACAAAATATATGTTTTGGCGGACACTATTCTATTTTGCCAGCCACAGCTGAAACCACTGATTTATGATATTGCTATTTTGGCAATTGAATTTCACCCCAGAACAAAATATATATTTTGGCGGACACTATGAAACGTGGCCTGCAAAAGCTGGGACACCAGATTCTGGGTATTGCTATTTTGGCAAGTGAATTACACCCCAGAACAAAATATATGTTTTGGCAGACACTATTCTATTTTGCCAGCCACAGCTGAAACCACTGATTTATGGTATTGCTATTTTGGCAATTGAATTTCACCCCAGAACAAAATATATGTTTTGGCGGACACTATTCTATTTTGCCAGCCACAGCTGAAACCACTGATTTATGATATTGCTATTTTGGCAATTGAATTTCACCCCAGAACAAAATATATGTTTTGGCGGACACTATGAATCCTGGCATGCAACAGCTGGGACACCAGATTCAGGGTATTGCTATTTTGGCAAGTGAATTACACCCCAGAACAAAATATATGTTTTGGCAGACACTATTCTATTTTGCCAGCCACAGCTGAAACCACTGATTTATGGTATTGCTATTTTGGCAATTGAATTTAACCCCAGAAAATAATCTATCTTTTGCCAGACAGCAGACAGTATTATACTTGTCTAGCCAAGCTGGAACACCAGATTTAGGGGATTGGTATTTGGCCAATTGTATTTAACCCCTTAATAAAATATAGAAATTTCTTTCTTGAGTTTCTAGGGGTGACAATTAGCACAGCCAAGCCCCTGATGTAGGATATAGCAAAAAAAAAATATAGTATTGATGGATTGATGGACTTGGTGGCAGCTTCTTCTGGCGCACCACAAGTCACAAAATGGCTGCCGATCAATCCAGAAAATAAGTGACAGGAAAACGCTCTGTGCAGCCTAAAAACCAGCGAGCAAGTAACTAGCAGAAGTTCAATGATTCTCAGCTGTAAATTGATCCGTTCATTAGGTGCTGTTGCTGACTTTAACCTGCCTAATCTCGCCCTGACAGAAGCTGCGTCCTCTCCCTACACTAATCAGAGCAGTGTGACGTGCGGCGCTACGTGACTCCAGCTTAAATAGAGGCTGGGTCACATGCTGCAGTTGGCCAATCACAGCCATGCCATTAGTAGGCATGGCTGTGATGGGCTCTTAGGGCAAGAAGTAAAACGCTAGCTGATTGGCTGCTGTGCAGCCCTTCAGAAAGCGGGAAGTAATCGATGAACACCGAACCCGAACCCGAACTTTTTTGAAAATGTCCGGGTTCAGGTCCGGGTCCCGGACACCCCAAAATTCGGTACGAACCCGAACGATGCTCGAACTGTTTGCTCAACACTAAATACTAACAATATTTTTGGCTCTATACACCACCACAATGGTTTTGAAATGAAATTAAGATGTACTTTAATTGCAGACTGTCAGCTTTAATTTGAGGGTATTTATATCCAAATCAGGTGAACGGTGTAGGTATTATAACAGTTTGCATATGTGCCTCCTACTCGGTAAGGGACCAAAAGTAACGGGACAGAATAACAATCGTAAATCAAACTCACATAGTATATAAGACCGAAAAAAGACATTTGTCCATCCAGTTCGGCCTGTTTCCTACAAGTTGATCCAGAGGTAGGGAAAAAAAATTGTGAGGCAGAAGCCAATTTTCCCCACTTAAGGGAAAAAAATTCCTTCCCTTTCACTTTTTGATGCTTGGTTGCAAATCCTTTGCAGTCAATTACAGCCTGAAGTCTGGAACGCATAGACATCACCAGACGCTGGGTTTCATCCCTGGTGATGCTCTGCCAGGCCTCTAGTGCAACTGTCTTCAGTTCCTGCTTGTTCTTGGGGCATTTTCCCTTCAGTTTTATCTTCAGCAAGTGAAATACATGCTCAATCGGATTCAGGTCAGGTGATTGACTTGGCCATTGCATAACATTCCATTTCTTTCCCTTAAAAAACTCTTTGGTTGCTTTTGCAGTATGCTTTAGGTCATTGTCCATCTGCACTGTGTAACGCCGTCCAATGAGTTCTGAAGCATTTGGCTGAATATGAGCAGATAATATTGCCCAAAACACTTCAGAATTCATCCTGCTGCTTTTATCAGCAGTCACATCATCAATAAATACAAGAGAACCAGTTCCATTGGCAGCCATACATGCCCACGCCATGACACTACCACCATCATGCTTGAGATGGTATGCTTAAGATCATGAGCAGTTCCTTTCCTTCTCCATACTCTTTTCTTCCCATCACTCTGGTACAAGTTGATCTTGGTCTCATCTGCCCATGGGATCCAGAACTGTGAAGGCTTTTTTAGATGTCGTTTGGCAAACTCTAATCTGGCCTTCCTGTTTTTGAGGCTCACAATGGTTTACATCTTGTGGTGAACCCTCTGTATTCACTCTGGTGAAGTTTTCTCTTGATTGTTGACTTTGACACACATACACCTACCTCCTTCAGAATGTTCTTGATCTGGCCAACTGTTGTGAAGGGTGTTTTCTTCACCAGGGAAAGAATTCTTAGATCATCCACCATCCACCATGGTCTTCCAGGTCTTTTGGTGTTGCTGAGCTCACCGGTCCCTTCCTTCTTTTTAAGAATGTTCCGAACAGTTGTTTTGGCCATGCCTAATGTTTTTGCTATCTCTCTGATGGGTTTGTTTTGTTTTTTCAGCACAATGATGGCTTGCTTCACTAATAGTGACAGCTCTTTGCATCTCATCTTGAGAGTTGACAGCAATAGATTCCATATGCAAATAGCACACTTGAAATTAACTCTGGAGCTTTTATCTGCTCATTGTAATTGGGATAATGAGGGAATAACACACACATGGCCTTGGAACAGCTGAGAAGCCAATTGTCCCATTACTTTTGGTCCCTTAACAAGTGGGAGGCACATATGCAAACTGTTGTAATTTCTAAACCGTTCATCTGATTTGGATGTAAATACCCTCAAATTAAAGCTGACAGTCTGCAGTTAAAGCACATCTTGTTTGTTTCATTTCAAATGCATTGTGGTGCTCTATAGAGCCAAAAATGTTAGAATTGTCTCAATGTCCAAATATTATAGTAAGTAAGTATAATACAATCAGTTTTACATTGATATATGGCAACACTGGACGTCTTTGCAAGGCATCCAGTTGCCATCGCAACCATTGGGTCACTGGAATCGCAACGTGGAAACCCGATGGTTGAGAGAGGGAGCCAGCACTGATCTCGCCTGTTATAGCAAAGTGTCCTCATACAGATGACATTCACTGCTGATGGCATTGGCGGTAGCTCAGGAATGGATCCACCACCATCAGATACAGAAGACCGCTGCAGGGTGCAAAGAGGCACAGCTAAATGCAACAGGGGGCAGAGATTTGGGGGACAGCAGCAGGGGGCAGAGATCTGGGGTGCAACAGGCACAGAACCTGCAGGGTCAGGCAGAGCACACAGCATCCAGTGCCTGACCAACCAATTGGAGCGATTGCTGGCAAGGGACCATTCTAATTGGTCCCTTGTCTGCATTACTGAACTGCACACTGTCCATGACAGCGGCAGTGCAGGAGCAGAAGCTTTAATCAAAGAGCTTTACAGCGCTTGGATTAAAAAGCTTCCATAACATTTATATACGTGCTATCTGCACGGGGTATGTGCAAATAGCATGTATATAGCCGTATGGTAGTCATAAAGTGCTTATTATAACCACATGTTTTTTTTCTTCTGATATACGTAGAGGTAAAAAACATCAAAACAAATTAATTTGTGGAAGGGGCCTTTAAGATGTTTTACAGGATTTATCTTTTGGATAAGTCATCAGTATCAGACCGGTGGGGTCCGACACCAGGTCTCCAACTGATCAGCTGTTTGAGGAGGCAGTGGCGCTAATAGCAGCGCTGCGGCCTTCTTACGGCTTTCCCTAGGCCATGGGATGTCACATTCATCGGTCACATGGCCTAAACACAGCTCAGCCCCATAGAAGTGAGTGGGTCTGAGCTGCTTACTAAGCACAGCCGGTATACAAGGTACAGCTCTGTGCTTGGTGAGCAAAGTGAAGGGCGTGGCGCTATTGCAAGTGCCACTGCCTTCTTAAACAGCTGATCTTTAAAAAAAATCCCAGAAATCTCCTTTGAGGTATCCTTGAGGGGTTACGACTGGTCCAAGATAAGACCTTTAGATACTTAGAAAAATTTAAAAAGTAACTGTCATTCTTTTATTTTTTTTGTAATGGTGTATAATTGTGTGGTGTATAATGTAATGAAAAAATTAATCCAGCCAGTAAAGGAAGCAATATGGACAATCACACTGCATTAGTAAGTGCCTTGTATTAACTTTATCTACATGATAAATACAATTTCCTGAAGTGAGACAAGTCCTATAGGTATAGGGAACATTGCTTTAGAGCTATTCTTCACATAAAAAAAGGATGACAATTATATTTTTTTTAAAATATTAACATAACCAGAGAAGTGTATCAAAATGTGTATTTATTTTAGAATAAAAACATAATGGCTTTTACAGAACTCTGTAAATAGTGAATTTCCTTTGGATATATTACTATGCCTCTCTTAGGCTTCTCTTTTCAATTGATGACATCACAGCTGATGACATCACGGCCATTGTGATGTGTCTTGTTCATACAGTAGCACCTGCTGCAGCAGCTCATTTGAGCAGGCCAGTCTTCATGCAATCAGACATCTCCTTTTATTTCTTAGAGAAGACACAGACATGGAGAAAATACTAAAGAGGCCAAATAATCATCCCAGGCTCTGTAAGAAAATCTGACCCTGAAGTAGCAGGTAAGGATCACTCCAATTCTGTATGCTTTTTGCTTGAGTGTGGTTTCACACATAGGTTTTACTGGCGTTTTGTGCACTTTTGCTGTGCTACAATGTGCTATGCTTTCTGTTATTCTGGCAAACCCCAGCCAGGATTTACTGAGATTATTCCCATCCTGGCCTTTCAAAACCCATATAAAATCAAGTTGCTTTTTTTCACACCTGACAAAAAAAGGTAACTGCCATAAAGTGATCTATACAAATCAAGTGGTGCCTATTCTTATTTTTAGTGACCAGTGTGAAAACTGCAGTATTTTATTGTTTGTGTTTAATTATAGATATTAAAATGGAAAATTAAAAGCAACATAATCAAACATTTTTTACAAATATGTTAAACATAAAAACCTGATTTAAACAATAGACCATTTTCTGATGACACATTCCCATAAGAAGTTTACAACTGGTCCAGGATAGGCTTTTCAGATACTTAGAAATATTTATATAACCACAAGAGCAGTGATTCTCGGGTAAATCACCCTAATGCCTTTTTATTTTTGTTCTTATACTGAGTTGCCTCAAAATCCATATTTATTTCAGAATATAAAACTAAGACATGTTTTCTGCGCACTGAAAATAATGAATTCCTCTAGGATGCATTGCTAGGCTTCTCTCCTTATGACATCACAGCTGATGGAATGTTAAGGCATTGTGATGTGTCTTGTTCATACAGTAGCACCTACTGCAGCAGCCTATTTGAGTAGGCCAGTCTCCATGCGATCATACATGTCTTTTATTTCTTAGAGAAGATCAGCATTTTCACCACCTCTGTAAGAATGTCAATCATCCCAGGCTCTGAAAGAAAATCTGACCCGGAGGTAGCAGGTAAGGATCAATCCAACTCTCCTTTTTGTTGAGGGTGGGTTCACACATAGGTTTATAGTGGCGTTTTGTGCACTTTTGCTTTGATAGTGACTAGTGCTAAGCAAATCGAAGTATCCTAAGAAGACTTCGATACGAATTTCAGGAAAAATCTGATTCATCACAGAGCCAAATTTCCTTGCGCTTCATGGTAACAAATCAATTTTTACTAAAATGGTGGCTGAAAGTAAAATTATACTGATGCTAACTGACTATAACTGACACTTCAAAATAAATAGGGATGTAAATTCAGCCAGTTTTTAGTTGTTGTTGTAGTTGTGCTATTTTTGAAAATAGTATGTTTGAGCACAGGGCATTTGCATTTATTTTTAATATGCCTTACATTTTCATATAGGACAGCATGTGCTCCAATGTAAGGCTAGAGCTACTCAATGACACGTGTCACGCAAGAAAAAGGGTACAGCTACATTGCAAAAGGTGACATTCATGTCACACCAATGTTATGCAACATTTATTGTAATGATAGTCTAGGGTATTGCACTGAGGCATGTGACATACTGCAACTGCAACACGACAGTCACACAAAAATCCAACTTGGATAGATTTTTTGCAACTGTAGTGTCACAAGTTGGATCTTTTGCAACTGTCATGTCACACAATAGGCTATCATTTCAATAAATGTTTCGCAACATTGGAGCGACATGAATGTCCTGCTACACATGTAACTTCCTCTGTAGGAAGGAGCAAGCGAAAAATGCATTGACAAAAAAAATATCAAAACAGTGGCACAATTAAAAATGAATTTTCTTTTAACTGTGGCAAAAACATCTGAAAACTAAGCTACAACTAAAATGCCACAACCAGAGCATGATAGGATTAAAAGAGAAATAACTCTTAGGTGGTTTTCAAGTGTTAACAGACTCCACTGCAAAAAATGTACTTGCTGTATTTAATATTTCCTATCGACTTCCATGTAACATCTGGATCTAGTGTTTGTCCTGTATTTAATTTGCATCTTATTTATTATCCCTAAATAAATACATTTTTTCTATGTTTGTTTTGTCTGACATCTAGTAGGTGTTTTCTTGTAAGGCAGGTCCAGATTTACTTGTCTCAGTGGTTTGTGTATGAAAAAATTGCGCATGCTCCCCCTCAAAACAGACTAGAAAAAAAAGCTTGGTCAGGAGTGGAGTAGAAATAAGACTTTTTATGCATTTAATTCAGGGGCAAAAAAGGTGCAGCTACATAAAAAGGTCTGAAAAAAAGTTAAGCAAAAGTTTAAAAACTTTTTAATTAGTCTTATAACTACAAAAGAAGAGCAAAATCAGTAATTGAGAGTTAAAAAATAAGACAGTCGGATTTTTACTCATGAAAACAGGCACATACACTATAGTAAATGTGCCCCAGAGTCCTCTTTTTAGCTTACATGATCCTCATTTACTGACACAAGGCTTGAAAAGGCTGTGAGCAGGACGCCTTCCCTTTTCACACATGTCTGTGGCACCTTCCTGTACCAGACTGGGTGCAATCACCAATTTCCTTTTGCTGATTGGTAGAAAGCTGGACTTTCAGCCATTCAGTTCTTTAGGAAAAGCTACTGCTGGGAGATTGGCATACAGTATCAGAGTGACTCTGAGCAGCTGTATGAGAGATCTCAGCCATGTCTAAGGCTATTTTCACACCGGTGTTAAAATCGTCTGGCAAGTTGTGTTGGTGGATGAACAGCATGGAGGAGTTCATTATATCCAGCATTAGCCAGAAAGGACTGGAGCACCGCTAGGCCCGATTGACTATATTAGGACCTGGGGGCCCCATTGACTATAATGGGGCTCAGCCTGTTTCTGGCATTAGTGCTGGGATTCAGCTGGACAAAATCCAATGCTTACGCTCTGGCGGGGAAAGGAACTATCTGTCTTTGGCGGATATAATGAACTGTGGCAGGGCCGAGGCCATTAGCCATCGACATATTCACCAAGATTTTCACCTGTTCCCGGCGTAAATGTTTGAAATCTACTCCAGTCAAGGGCCTGAAGTATATTTCTCTCTAGGAGGTCGGAATGCTGGAGCTTGCACCTAATTTTTAAGGAGGCTTGCGCCTCGTCATAAGTGAAACGCAACCTCTGACAGCGCAGGGGGTATCAAGGACTAGTGTAAAGTACCAGTCTTTGATAAACAACTCCTAGTGTGTCTTACCACTGCCATTTTCTTCATATATGCGTGTATTTTTTTTTATAGAAAAAGTGTTGTTGGAAAGTTAAATGTTGCCTTTTGAAAAGAAGCAATAAAAACAAAAAAATGCCACTAGCAAAAAACACCATGTCCTGCATTTCATATTTCACATAAACCTGCAGCTAACATCTGAAGCACAAACAGCAGAAAAGTGCCACATAATTGCGCAAAACATGAAAGTGCATAGTAATATATATATAGATAGATAGATAGATAGATAGACATATGTAAACGATGTATGTAAGAACCATTACCCTTGCAAGTTGCAGCAGGATTGTAAGAACAGAACTACATAGAAGATACCATCAAAACTGAATAGAAATCTATAAAAATAATATGGTTACACAATGTCTGAATGTATCCAAAAACATACACTTTAGTTGAAATTAATTAATACAGAATGAAAAAAACTAAATACATAAACAAGGGGTATCATGGCAATAAAACTTTAATAAAGACAATCAGATTACAGAGAAAAGAACAGGATACCACATAAACACCAAGGTCACAAACTGCTATTCCCTATTGATACTCTTATCTGTAGCAATATTATACTGTACACATGCCATTTATCAGTTAGGCTGCTTTCAAGTGGCTGTGTATAGTTTGTAAAATGTGGTCCCTGTGATGGCCACATTTTCTGGACCAGGTGTGGCTCATGTGATCTGAATTCACTCCATTCTAGTGATCTATGATGCTATGAGTTCCAGCCTAACTGCGGATCTACTGTCCTAGGCTCACAGCATCATTGGATTACCGGGCAACCGCGGCTGGGCATAGGTGACAATGCAGCAATAAGTTTGGCTCCTATGAGCCATGGCTGGTCTGGCAAATGGGACCATAGTTACGGACCACATTTCATAGGCTCCACACAGCCATATGAAAGTAGCCTTAAAAGGGTTTGCCACTTTCTGGCTACTGTTGATGAATGTGTATATGAGATGACTATATGGCACTTATTAATATAGCCTTTGTTTAAATTATGTACCATATTCTATATTTCATAAGCTATGGCCCCTTGTTTACACAGTCTTTTGTGCTATCCAAACAGTGGTCCATCCTGCTGATGGAGGGTCATGTGACCAGGCAAATTATCTGTGTGTGATGTCTCCTCAGGTTCAAATACACTGCACCTACACTAAACTCCCAACACTACAAGTGAATGTGGCAGGTGCAATGTATTTGAATGGAGGATACATCACACACAGATGATTTGTCTGGTCTCATGATCCTCCATTAGTGGCCATCTTATGGACAGGACCTATGTGTAGACAGCACAAATGACTTGACAAACAAGGGACGATACATTCTTGAAAATCTGCATCATTTTCTATATTTCATAAAGGCTATATTAGTAAGTGCCATTTAATTGTCTCACATCGCATTATATTGATTTATGATGCTATGTAAACCTTATAGTTCTGGAATGTATTGTATAACACTAACAGCATTATGTCAGTGTTATCTAATACATTCCAGAACTGTAAGGGTTACATAGCATTATAACTCAATATAATGCTATGTAACCCCGTCACTGCTTGAAGTTTAGGACGGGAGCCCGGCTGTGAGTCCGGAGCGTGACGTTCGCTCGTCTGAAAGCGGCCTAATGGGGAGCAGTAATTTGTATTCTCCTATCGCATCCTCTCTCTCCTCAGCTAAAAATCTCTGATAACAAAGAGCAATAGATTACATACTCCAATCTTTAGTTGATAAATGATCAGCTATGACTTCAACAACCTTAACACCCCATTAGCATGTGCTCTAGTATCAAGATACCAGTATCAATGGGGCAGCGTAATTATCTCACACACTGCACATATATTTCTTATATCCTACAATGAACCTTTGAGATAAAAGAGAACATCAATAGGCTATCTATGTTCTTAGGCCCTTGCAAAATGTCATGTAGGTAGAGTAGAAGGTGAGTTATATGTGATGAAACCAAATATGTTATGACAGTCAATAAAAGGGAGACATCTGGCACCATCGCACTGACCACAAATGAACCCCCCCCCCCCAGCTAATGGTAAGTGGATAACTAAATTATCTAAAACTGTAAACCCAGGGAATGCATTGAAATATAGATGAAATATACATAAGTAAAGACCACATCATTATCTTATAAGAGATGTGTTTATCTGGGTTGTCTCACTTTAGCAAAGAGAATTTATCATGCAGTGCAAATTTAAAGGGTTATTCCCATTTGCGTGTTTCATACTTACCTGCTTCCGCCATCCACTTCCTGGTTTTGGCAGGGAGCGGGATCCTTCTTGATTGAAGTCTTCTCCCTGCCGGGCCACTCGCTGAATTGAATGCGCACGCCGCCGTGCATGTACCCTGGTGACTTCTTCCTAGCAAGTATACTATACTGGCCAGGAAGAAGTCGCCATAGCGCATGCGCGGCGCCAGCGTACGCTATCTGGAGTACGCGCGCGTCCCTGCCAGGAAAAAAGAATTCGTCTGCGCAAGCGCGGCCACCGCGATTCTGGAGAAGAGCGGTGGCTGTAACCAGGGGAGACGGAAGACAACAATCAGGTAAGTATATGTTAATTATCTTCTAAGAGTTGGGAATTAGTTAATTAATTATATTTAGAAAAATGATCACTGTTAAATCATTAACAGATTTAACAGTGATGATTAAAATGGGAATACCCATTTAATAACAGTCATTTACTATTTTATGGTCACTTTTTCAGTTGACACTTTTGCTAGCATGATTCATTTTTCTAGCACATTATACACTGCTCATTTCCATGGTTATGATGACCACCCTACAATCAGGCAGCAGTGGCCATGCTTGCACAATACAGGACAAAACACCGGCCTAGTTGAGCTCCCATGGTCCCGTCCTCTACATAGACCAATGCTTTTTCCTATAGTGTGCAATCATGACCACTGCTTATGGATAGCAGGCTGTTTGTAACCATGGAAACAAGCCGTGTATATTATGATAGGAAAATGAATGCAGCCAGAAAAGGAAGCAATAGAATTAGTTGTAATACATTGGGACTAGTATTGCTTTTATCTACATAATAAATGTCAGTTTCAGAAGTGAGACAACCGCTTTAAGTTCCTGGGACCCTGTCCAACTGAAGGATGAGTTCCTTTAGATCTATAGCTGTTACTTTTTAGAGAGAAAATCAAATATGGGGTTATGCTGAGAAAAATCTTATGGTAGTAAAATAGCAAAGTTTTTTGTAGTATACAATTTACTGTGTATAATCCATAAATATAGAGTTTGTTCTGCTACATTACCTAAATTATAAGCACATTGGTAAAAGATTATTTCTACCTAAATGGTAGACATATCACCTATAATGGTGCTGGACAGGATAGCTGTAGGGGCATGTGAGGAGGCTATTATTTTTTTTAATAGGTGAACTTTAACCTCTTTATTTATAATTTAAGGAAAGTAGCCCATAAGTCTATCTTTTCCAAGGTCTTGAATGCTTGAACAGTATCAAGGATTTATCTTTGAACATTGACAATGCTTGTCTCATCCAACAGATTTGTAGTACTAATAATGATCTCTGCTCTTGAGATTAAAAAAATTTCTCTTTAAATACACTTAATATACTTGACTGGCCACCTCTTTAGAGGTAAAACTGATATGTTTAATTAATGGAGGCCAAATCAAAGAGTAGAATAAGTTCTAGAAGTAAAGATTGTGTCAATAACTTTCTATAGACATGCTTAAGTTCCTTGGGCCCAGTGCAAGTGAAGGATTTATTCCTTGTGGTAAAGACCACATCATTATCTTATTAGAGATGTGTTAATCTGGATTGTCTCACTTTAGCAAAGAGAATTTATCATGCAGTGTAAATTTAATAACAGGCATTTACTATTTTATGGTGACTTTTTCAGTTGCCACTTTTGCTAGCTTGATTCATTTTTCTAGCACATTATACACTGTTCATTTCCATGGTTATGATGACCACACTACAATCAGGCAGCAGTGCCCATGCTTGCACAATATCGGACAAAACATCGGCCTAGTTGAGCTCCCATGGTCCCGCCTACTAGATAGACCACTGTTTTTTCCTATAATGTGCAAGCAAGACCACTGCTTATGGATAGCAGGCTGTTTTTAACCATGGAAACAAGCAATGTATAATATGATAGAAAAAGGAATGCAGCCAGAAAAGGAAACAATAGAATTATTTGTAATACATTGGGACTAGTATTGCCTTTATGTACAGAATAAAGGTCAGTTGCAGAAGTTAGACAACCGCTTTAAGTTCCTGGGACCCTGTCCAACTGAAGGATGAGTTCCTTTAGATCTATAGCTGTTACTTTTTAAAGAGAAAAGCAAATATAAGGTTATGTTGAGAAAAATCTTATGGTAGTGAAATAGCAAAGTTTTTTGTAGTATAAAATTTACTGTGTATAATCCATAAATATAGAGGTTGTTCTGCTACTTTGCCTAAATTATAAGCAAATTGGTAAAAGATTCTTTCTACCTAAAGGGTAGACATATCACCTATAATGGTGTTGGACAGGATAGCTGTAGGGGCGTGTGAGGAGGCTATTATTTTTTTTAATAGGTGACCTTTAACCTCTTTATTTCTAATTTAAGGAAAGTAGCCCATAAGTCTATCTTTTCCAAGGTCTTGAATCTTTGAAAAGTATCTAGGATTTATATTTGAACATTGGCAATGCTTGTTTCTTCCAATAGATTTGTAGTACTAATAATTATCTCTGCTCTTGAGATAAAAAATGTTCTCTTCAAATACACTTGATATACTTGACTGGCCTCCTCTTTAGAGGTAAAACTGATATTAATTAATGGAGGCCAAATCAAAGAGTAGAATAAGTTCTAGAAGTAAAAATTGTGTCAATAACTTTCTAGAGACATGCTTAAGTTCCTTGGGCCCAGTGCAAGTGAAGGATTTATTCCTAGAGGTAAAGACCACATCATTATCTTATTAGAGATGTGTTAATCTGGGTTGTCTCACTTTAGCAAAGAGAATTTATCATGCAGTGTAGATTTAA
The DNA here is from genome assembly GCA_033119425.1 of Bufotes viridis. Taxonomy (NCBI): domain Eukaryota; kingdom Metazoa; phylum Chordata; class Amphibia; order Anura; family Bufonidae; genus Bufotes; species Bufotes viridis. The sequence goes on from CM065595.1 coordinate 51,352,053, forward strand.
TAACAGGCATTTACTATTTTATGGTGACTTTTTCAGTTGCCACTTTTGCTAGATTGATTTATTTTTCCAGCACATTATACACTGCTCATTTCCATGGTTATGATGACCACTCTACAATCAGGCAGCAGTGCCCATGCTTTCACAATATCGGACAAAACACCGGCCTAGTTGAGCTCCCATGGTCCCGCCTACTAGATAGACCACTGCTTTGTCTTATAGTGTGCAAGCAAGACCACTGCTTATGGATAGCAGGCTTTTTGTAACCATGGAAACAAGCAGTGTATGATATGATAGAAAAATGAATGCAGCCAGAAAAGGAGACAATAGATTTATTTGTAATACATTGGGACTAGTATTGCCTTTATCTACATAATAAAGGTCAGTTGCAGAAGTGAGACAACCGCTGTAAGTTCCTGGGACCCTGTCCAACTGAAGGATGAGTTCCTTTAGATCTATAGCTGTTACTTTTAGAGAGAAAATCAAATATAGGGTTATGCTGAGAAAAATCTTATGGTAGTGAAATAGCAAAGATTTTTGTAGTATGCAATTTTCTGTGTATAATCCATAAATATAGAGTTTGTTCTGCTACTTTGCCTAAATTATAAGCAAATTGGTAAAAGATTCTTTCTACCTAAAGGGTAGACATATCACCTATAATGGTGCTGGACAGGATAGCTGTAGGGGCGTGTGAGGAGGCTATTATCTTTTTAATAGGTGACCTTTAACCTCTTTATTTATAATTTAAGGAAAGTAGCCCATAAGTCTATCTTTTTCCAAGGTCTTGAATCTTTGAAAAGTATCTAGGATTTATATTTGAACATTGACAATGCTTGTTTCTTCTAATAGATTTGTAGTACTAATAATTATCTCTGCTCTTGAGATAAAAATGTTCTCTTTAAATACACTTGATATACTTGACTGGCCTCCTCTTTAGAGGTAAAACCGATATGTTTAATTAATGGAGGCCAAATCAAAGAGTAGAATAAGTTCTAGAAGTAAAAATTGTGTCAATAACTTTCTAGAGACATGCTTAAGTTCCTTGGGCCCAGTGCAAGTGAAGGATTTATTCCTAGAGGTAAAGACCACATCATTATCTTATTAGAGATGTGTTAATCTGGGTTGTCTCACTTTAGCAAAGAGAATTTATCATGCAGTGTAGATTTAATAACAGGCATTTACTATTTTATGGTGACTTTTTCAGTTGCCACTTTTGCTAGCTTGATTTATTTTTCCAGCACATTATACACTGCTCATTTCCATGGTTATGATGACCACCCTACAATCAGGCAGCAGTGCCCATGCTTTCACAATATCGGACAAAACACCGGCCTAGTTGAGCTCCCATGGTCCCGCCTACTAGATAGACCACTGCTTTGTCTTATAGTGTGCAAGCAAGACCACTGCTTATGGATAGCAGGCTTTTTGTAACCATGGAAACAAGCAGTGTATGATATGATAGAAAAATGAATGCAGCCAGAAAAGGAAACAATAGAATTATTTGTAATACATTGGGACTAGTATTGCCTTTATCTACATAATAAAGGTCAGTTGCAGAAGTGAGACAACCGCTGTAAGTTCCTGGGACCCTGTCCAACTGAAGGATGAGTTCCTTTAGATCTATAGCTGTTACTTTTTAGAGAGAAAATCAAATATGGGGTTATGCTGAGAAAAATCTTATGGTAGTGAAATAGCAAAGATTTTTGTAGTATGCAATTTTCTGTGTATAATCCATAAATATAGAGTTTGTTCTGCTACTTTGCCTAAATTATAAGCAAATTGGTAAAGATTATTTCTACCTAAAGGGTAGACATATCACCTATAATGGTGCTGGACAGGATAGCTGTAGGGGCGTGTGAGGAGGCTATTATTTTTTTAATAGGTGACCTTTAACCTCTTTATTTATAATTTAAGGAAAGTAGCCCATAAGTCTATCTTTTCCAAGGTCTTGAATCTTTGAAAAGTATCTAGGATTTATATTTGAACATTGACAATGCTTGTTTCTTCCAATAGATTTGTAGTACTAATAATTATCTCTGCTCTTGAGATAAAAAATGTTCTCTTTAAATACACTTGATATACTTGACTGGCCTCCTCTTTAGAGGTAAAACTGATATGTTTAATTAATGGAGGCCAAATCAAAGAGTAGAATAAGTTCTAGAAGTAAAAATTGTGTCAATAACTTTCTAGAGACATGCTTAAGTTCCTTGGGCCCAGTGCAAGTGAAGGATTTATTCCTAGAGGTAAAGACCACATCATTATCTTATTAGAGATGTGTTAATCTGGGTTGTCTCACTTTAGCAAAGAGAATTTATCATGCAGTGTAAATTTAATAACAGGCATTTACTATTTTATGGTGACTTTTCAGATTGCCACTTTTGCTAGCTTGATTTATTTTTCCAGCACATTATACACTGCTCATTTCCATGGTTATGATGACCACCCTACAATCAGGCAGCAGTGCCCATGCTTTCACAATATCGGACAAAACACCGGCCTAGTTGAGCTCCCATGGTCCCGCCTACTAGATAGACCACTGCTTTGTCTTATAGTGTGCAAGCAAGACCACTGCTTATGGATAGCAGGCTTTTTGTAACCATGGAAACAAGCAGTGTATGATATGATAGAAAAATGAATGCAGCCAGAAAAGGAAACAATAGAATTATTTGTAATACATTGGGACTAGTATTGCCTTTATCTACATAATAAAGGTCAGTTGCAGAAGTGAGACAACCGCTGTAAGTTCCTGGGACCCTGTCCAACTGAAGGATGAGTTCCTTTAGATCTATAGCTGTTACTTTTAGAGAGAAAATCAAATATGGGGTTATGCTGAGAAAAATCTTATGGTAGTGAAATAGCAAAGATTTTTGTAGTATGCAATTTTCTGTGTATAATCCATAAATATAGAGTTTGTTCTGCTACTTTGCCTAAATTATAAGCAAATTGGTAAAGATTCTTTCTACCTAAAGGGTAGACATATCACCTATAATGGTGCTGGACAGGATAGCTGTAGGGCGTGTGAGGAGGCTATTATTTTTTTAATAGGTGACCTTTAACCTCTTTATTTATAATTTAAGGAAAGTAGCCCATAAGTCTATCTTTTCCAAGGTCTTGAATCTTTGAAAAGTATCTAGGATTTATATTTGAACATTGACAATGCTTGTTTCTTCCAATAGATTTGTAGTACTAATAATTATCTCTGCTCTTGAGATAAAAATGTTCTCTTTAAATACACTTGATATACTTGACTGGCCTCCTCTTTAGAGGTAAAACCGATATGTTTAATTAATGGAGGCCAAATCAAAGAGTAGAATAAGTTCTAGAAGTATGAATTGTGTCAATAACTTTCTAGAGACATGCTTAAGTTCCTTGGGCCCAGTGCAAGTGAAGGATTTATTCCTAGAGGTAAAGACCACATCATTATCTTATTAGAGATGTGTTAATCTGGGTTGTCTCACTTTAGCAAAGAGAATTTATCATGCAGTGTAAATTTAATAACAGGCATTTACTATTTTATGGTGACTTTTTCAGTTGCCACTTTTGCTAGCTTGATTTATTTTTCCAGCACATTATACACTGCTCATTTCCATGGTTATGATGACCATCCTACAATCAGGCAGCAGTGCCCATGCTTTCACAATATCGGACAAAACACCCGCCTAGTTGAGCTCCCATGGTCCCGCCTACTAGATAGACCACTGCTTTGTCTTATAGTGTGCAAGCAAGACCACTGCTTATGAATAGCAGGCTTTTTGTAACCATGGAAACAAGCAGTGTATGATATGATAGAAAAATGAATGCAGCCAGAAAAGGAGACAATAGATTTATTTGTAATACATTGGGACTAGTATTGCCCTTATCTACATAATAAAGGTCAGTTGCAGAAGTGAGACAACCGCTGTAAGTTCCTGGGACCCTGTCCAACTGAAGGATGAGTTCCTTTAGATCTATAGCTGTTACTTTTTAGAGAGAAAATGAAATATAGGGTTATGCTGAGAAAAATCTTATGGTAGTGAAATAGCAAAGATTTTTGTAGTATGCAATTTTCTGTGTATAATCCATAAACATAGAGTTTGTTCTGCTACTTTGCCTAAATTATAAGCAAATTGGTAAAAGATTCTTTCTACCTAAAGGGTAGACATATCACCTATAATGGTGCTGGACAGGATAGCTGTAGGGCGTGTGAGGAGGCTATTATTTTTTTTAATAGGTGACCTTTAACCTCTTTATTTATAATTTAAGGAAAGTAGCCCATAAGTCTATCTTTTCCAAGGTCTTGAATCTTTGAAAAGTATCTAGGATTTATATTTGAACATTGACAATGCTTGTTTCTTCCAATAGATTTGTAATACTAATAATTATCTCTGCTCTTGAGATAAAAAATGTTCTCTTTAAATAAACTTGATATACTTGACTGGCCTCCTCTTTTGAGGTAAAACCGATATGTTTAATTAATGGAGGCCAAATCAAAGAGTAGAATAAGTTCTAGAAGTAAAAATTGTGTCAATAACTTTCTAGAGACATGCTTAAGTTCCTTGGGCCCAGTGCAAGTGAAGGATTTATTCCTAGAGGTAAAGACCACATCATTATCTTATTAGAGATGTGTTAATCTGGGTTGTCTCACTTTAGCAAAGAGAATTTATCATGCAGTGTAGATTTAATAACAGGCATTTACTATTTTATGGTGACTTTTTCAGTTGCCACTTTTGCTAGCTTGATTTATTTTTCCAGCACATTATACACTGCTCATTTCCATGGTTATGATGACCACCCTACAATCAGGCAGCAGTGCCCATGCTTTCACAATATCGGACAAAACACCGGCCTTGTTGAGCTCCCATGGTCCCGCCTACTAGATAGACCACTGCTTTGTCTTATAGTGTGCAAGCAAGACCACTGCTTATGGATAGCAGGCTTTTTGTAACCATGGAAACAAGCAGTGTATGATATGATAGAAAAATGAATGCAGCCAGAAAAGGAAACAATAGAATTATTTGTAATACATTAGGACTAGTATTGCCTTTATTTACATAATAAAGGTCAGTTGTAGAAGTGAGACAACCGCTGTAAGTTCCTGGGACCCTGTCCAACTGAAGGATGAGTTCCTTTAGATCTATAGCTGTTACTTTTTAGAGAGAAAATCAAATATAGGGTTATGCTGAGAAAAATCTTATGGTAGTGAAATAGCAAAGATTTTTGTAGTATGCAATTTTCTGTGTATAATCCATAAACATAGAGTTTGTTCTGCTACTTTGCCTAAATTATAAGCAAATTGGTAAAAGATTTTTTCTACCTAAAGGGTAGACATATCACCTATAATGGTGCTGGACAGGATAGCTGTAGGGGCGTGTGAGGAGGCTATTATTTTTTTTAACCACTTCAGCCCCCCTAGCTTAAACACCCTTAATGACCAGGCCACTTTTTACAAATCCGCACTACACTACTTTCACCGTTTATTGCTCCGTCATGCAACTTACCACCCAAATGAATTTTACCTCCTTTTCTTCTCACTAATAGAGCTTTCATTTGGTGGTATTTCATTGTTGCTGACATTTTTACTTTTTTTGCTATTAATAAAAATTTAACGACATTTTTGCAAAAAAATGACATTTTTCACTTTCTGTTGTAAAATTTTTCAAAAAACTACATTTCTATATACATTTTTCTCTAAATTTATTGTTCTACATGTCTTTGATAAAAAAGTCCAATAAGTGTATATTTATTGGTTTGGGTAAAAGTTATAGCGTTTACAAACTATGGTGCAAAAAGTGAATTTCGGCATTTTGAAGCAGCTCTGACTTTCTGAGCACCTGTCATGTTTCTTCAGGTGCTAGAATGCCAGGATAGTATAAATAACCCCCAAATCACACCATTTTAGAAAGAAGACACCCCAAAGTATTCGCGGAGGGGCATGGTGAGTTCATGTATCATTTCATTTTTTTCACAAGTTAGCGGAAAATGACACTTTCTGAGGAAAAAAATAAAAATAATAAAGTTTCCATTTCTGCTAACTTCTGGCAAAAAAAAAAAATCTCAGACGGACTCACTATGCCCCTCAGTGAATACCTTGGGGTGTCTACTATTCGAAATGGGGTCATTTGTGGCGTGTTTACTGTTCTGGCATTTTGGGCGGGCTAATTATGAGCAGCCCTGTAAAACCTAAAGGTACTCGTTGGAATTTGGGCCCCTTTGTGCATCCAGGCTGCAAAAGTGTCACTCATGGTATCGCCGTACCAGAAGAAGTAGGGCAATGTGCTTTGGGGTGTATTTTTACATATACCCATGTTGAGTGAGAGAAATATCTCTGTAAACTGACAACTTTGTATAAATTTTTTTAAAAGTTGTCGCTTACAGCGATATTTCTCACACAAAGTATGGGTATATATAAAAATACACTCCAAAACACATTGCCCTACTTCTCCTGAGTACGGCGATACCACATGAGTGACACTTTTTGCAGCCAAGATGCGCAAAGGGGCCCTAAAACCAATGAGTACCTTTAGGATTTCACAGGGCATTTTTACGCATTTGGATTCCAGACCTCTTCTCACGCTTTAGGGGCCCCTAAAATGCCAGGACAGTATAAATACCCCACATGTGACCCCATTTTAGAAAGAAGACACCCTAAGGTATTCTGTGAGGGGTATGGTGAGTTCATGTAAAATTTTATTTTTGTCACAAGTTAGTGAAATAAGAGACTTTGTAAAAAAAACAAAAAAAAAAATATATAAATTTCCGCTAACTTGTGCCCAAAAATAAAAATTCTGTAAACTCGCCATGCCCCTCACGGAATACCTTGGGGTGTCTTATTTCCAAAATGGGGTCACTTGTGGGGTATTTATACTGACCTGGCATTTTAGGGGCCCTAAAGCGTGAGAATTCAAATGCGTAAAAATGCCCTGTGAAATCCTAAAGGTACTCATTGGTTTTAGGGCCCTTTGCGCACTCCAGGCTGCAAAGTTGCACACATGTGGTATCGCCGTACTCAGGAGAAGTAGGGCAATGTGTTTGGGGTGTATTTTTACATATACCCATGCTGAGTGTGAGAAATATCGCTGTAAACGACAACTTTTTACATTTTTTTATTCAAAGTTGTCAATTTACAGAGATATTTCTCTCACCCAGCATGGGTATATGTAAAAATACACCCCAAAACACATTGCCCTACTTCTCCTGAGTACGGCGATACCACATGTGTGCCACTTTTTGCAGCCAAGATGCGCAAAGGGGCCCTAAAACCAATGAGTACCTTTTAGGATGGCATTTTTACGCATTTTTCTTCTCACGCTTTAGGGCTCCCTAAAATGCCAGGGCAGTATAAATACCCACATGTGACCCCATTTTGGAAAGAAGACACCCCAAGGTATTCCATGAGGGGCATGGCGAGTTCATAGAAGATTTTTTTTTTTGGCACGAGTTAGCGGAAATTGATTTTTTATAGTTTTTTCTCATAAAGTCTCCCTTTCTGCTAACTTTTGACAAAAAGTTAAATTTTTCACGGACTCACTATGCCCCTCAGTGAATACCTTGGGGTGTCTTCTTTCCAAAATGGGGTCACTTGTGGGGTGTTTGTACTGTTCTGGCATTTTGGGCTGGGCTAAACTGTGAGCAGTCATGTAAAAGCTAAAGGTACTCGTTGGAATTTGGGCCCCTTTGCGCACCCAGGCTGCAAAAAAGTGTCATACATGTGGTATCGCCGTATTTAGAAGAAGTAGGGCAATGTGCTTGGGGTGTATTTACATATACCCATACTTTGTGTGAAAATATCGCTGTAAATTGACAACCTTGTATAAAAAAAATTAAAAAGTTGTCATTTACAGAGATATTTCTCTCACCCAGTATGGGTATATGTAAAAATACACCCCAAAACACATTGCCCTACTTCTCCTGAGTACGGCGATACCACATGAGTGACACTTTTTTCAGGCAAGATGCGCAAAGGGGCCCAAATTCCCATGTGTACCTTTAGGATTTCACAGGACATTTTTACGCATTTGGATTCTCACGCTTTAGGGGCCTCTAAAATGCCAGGGCAGTATAGATACCCACATGTGACCCCATTGTGGAAGAAGACACCCAAGGTATTCTGTGAGGGGCATGGCGAGTTCACAGAAAAATAAAAAATTTGGCACAAGTTAGCGGAAATTGATTTTTTTTTTTTTTTTTACAAAGTCTCATATTCCACTAACTTGTGACAAAAATAAAATTTTGCATGAACTCACTATACCCCTCACAGAATACCTTGGGGTGTCTTCTTTCTAAAATGGGGTCACATGTGAGGTTTTTGTACTGCCCTGGCATTTGAGGGTCTCCGCAATCATTACACGTATGGCCAGCATTAGGAGTTTCTGCGATTCTCCGTATATTGAGCATACGGGTAATGAGATTTTTTTCCGTTCAGCCTCTGCGCTGAAAAAAAAAAAATGAACTGCACAGATTTTTTCATTCGCATCAATCAATGTGGATGAAAAATCTCGGCCAAAATCAGTGACTGCGGTGGGCTGGGCGCTAGCTACCTAACAAGTAGCTAGCTAACTGGTGGTGATAAGGGACCCTTATGCTCCATTCACACGTCCGAAATTCTGTTTGCGGAACGGAATTGCGGACCCATTCATTTCTATGGGGACAGACTTTGTCCCGCTCGGATCCGGAATTGCGAATCCAGCACTTACGGGTCTGCACTTCCGTTCCGCAAAAATATAGAACATGTCCTTTTCTTGTCCGCACTGCGTACAAGAAAAAGCATTTTCTATATAGTTCTGGCAATGTGCGGATCTGCAAAATGCGTAAAGCACATTGCCGGTGTCTCTAGTTTTGTGGATCCGCTGCCGCGGATCCGCAAAACACATATGGACATGTGAATAGAGCCTTACAGGGGGTGATCAGTGACAGGGGGTGATCAGGAAGTCTATATGGGGTGATCAGGGGTTAACAAAGGGTTAATAGTAGTTATAAAGTGAGGGGGTGGGGGGTTAGTGTAGTGTTTGGTGCAACTTTAGCATTAGTTACTCTGGTCCTCTGGTGGTCGATCCCAGTAAATGGGACCACCAGAGGACCAGGTATTAGGTATATCAGACGCTGTTAGCAACACAGCGCCTGATATACCACTTGATCTCATTTATTTTACATTTACAGCCTGCCAGCGATTGATCATCGCTGGCAGGCTGTAGTATAACTGCAGAGCCGCGCCTGCTGTGAACGCATGCAGCTGCAAGGCGCAGCGTTCACAGCAGATCTCGGCTCTCGCGAGATGACGCACGGATGCGTCCAGGAGGAATAAACCTGCCGCCGCCTGGACGCATCCGTGCGTTCGGCGGTCGGGAAGAAGTTAATAGGTGACCTTTAACCTCTTTATTTATAATTTAAGGAAAGTAGCCCATAAGTCTATCTTTTCCAAGGTCTTGAATCTTTGAAAAGTATCTAGGATTTATATTTGAACATTGACAATGCTTGTTTCTTCCAATAGATTTGTAGTACTAATAATTATCTCTGCTCTTGAGATAAAAAATGTTCTCTTTAAATACACTTGATATACTTGACTGGCCTCCTCTTTAGAGGTAAAACCGATATGTTTAATTAATGGAGGCCAAATCAAAGAGTAGAATAAGTTCTAGAAGTATGAATTGTGTCAATAACTTTCTAGAGACATGCTTAAGTTCCTTGGGCCCAGTGCAAGTGAAGGATTTATTCCTAGAGGTAAAGACCACATCATTATCTTATTAGAGATGTGTTAATCTGGGTTGTCTCACTTTAGCAAAGAGAATTTATCATGCAGTGTAAATTTAATAACAGGCATTTACTATTTTATGGTGACTTTTTCAGTTGCCACTTTTGCTAGCTTGATTTATTTTTCCAGCACATTATACACTGCTCATTTCCATGGTTATGATGACCATCCTACAATCAGGCAGCAGTGCCCATGCTTTCACAATATCGGACAAAACACCCGCCTAGTTGAGCTCCCATGGTCCCGCCTACTAGATAGACCACTGCTTTGTCTTATAGTGTGTAAGCAAGACCACTGCTTATGGATAGCAGGCTTTTTGTAACCATGGAAACAAGCAGTGTATGATATGATAGAAAAATGAATGCAGCCAGAAAAGGAGACAATAGATTTATTTGTAATACATTGGGACTAGTATTGCCTTTATCTACATAATAAAGGTCAGTTGCAGAAGTGAGACAACCGCTGTAAGTTCCTGGGACCCTGTCCAACTGAAGGATGAGTTCCTTTAGATCTATAGCTGTTACTTTTTAGAGAGAAAATCAAATATAGGGTTATGCTGAGAAAAATCTTATGGTAGTGAAATAGCAAAGATTTTTGTAGTATGCAATTTTCTGTGTATAATCCATAAACATAGAGTTTGTTCTGCTACTTTGCCTAAATTATAAGCAAATTGGTAAAAGATTCTTTCTACCTAAAGGGTAGACATATCACCTATAATGGTGCTGGACAGGATAGCTGTAGGGCGTGTGAGGAGGCTATTATTTTTTTAATAGGTGACCTTTAACCTCTTTATTTATAATTTAAGGAAAGTAGCCCATAAGTCTATCTTTTCCAAGGTCTTGAATCTTTGAAAAGTATCTAGGATTTATATTTGAACATTGACAATGCTTGTTTCTTCCAATAGATTTGTAATACTAATAATTATCTCTGCTCTTGAGATAAAAATGTTCTCTTTAAATAAACTTGATATACTTGACTGGCCTCCTCTTTAGAGGTAAAACCGATATGTTTAATTAATGGAGGCCAAATCAAAGAGTAGAATAAGTTCTAGAAGTAAAAATTGTGTCAATAACTTTCTAGAGACATGCTTAAGTTCCTTGGGCCCAGTGCAAGTGAAGGATTTATTCCTAGAGGTAAAGACCACATCATTATCTTATTAGAGATGTGTTAATCTGGGTTGTCTCACTTTAGCAAAGAGAATTTATCATGCAGTGTAAATTTAATAACAGGCATTTACTATTTTATGGTGACTTTTTCAGTTGCCACTTTTGCTAGCTTGATTTATTTTTCCAGCACATTATACACTGCTCATTTCCATGGTTATGATGACCACCCTACAATCAGGCAGCAGTGCCCATGCTTTCACAATATCGGACAAAACACCGGCCTAGTTGAGCTCCCATGGTCCCGCCTACTAGATAGACCACTGCTTTGTCTTATAGTGTGCAAGCAAGACCACTGCTTATGGATAGCAGGCTTTTTGTAACCATGGAAACAAGCAGTGTATGATATGATAGAAAAATGAATGCAGCCAGAAAAGGAAACAATAGAATTATTTGTAATACATTGGGACTAGTATTGCCTTTATCTACATAATAAAGGTCAGTTGCAGAAGTGAGACAACCGCTGTAAGTTCCTGGGACCCTGTCCAACTGAAGGATGAGTTCCTTTAGATCTATAGCTGTTACTTTTTAGAGAGAAAATCAAATATGGGGTTATGCTGAGAAAAATCTTATGGTAGTGAAATAGCAAAGATTTTTGTAGTATGCAATTTTCTGTGTATAATCCATAAATATAGAGTTTGTTCTGCTACTTTGCCTAAATTATAAGCAAATTGGTAAAAGATTCTTTCTACCTAAAGGGTAGACATATCACCTATAATGGTGCTGGACAGGATAGCTGTAGGGGCGTGTGAGGAGGCTATTATTTTTTTAATAGGTGACCTTTAACCTCTTTATTTATAATTTAAGGAAAGTAGCCCATAAGTCTATCTTTTCCAAGGTCTTGAATCTTTGAAAAGTATCTAGGATTTATATTTGAACATTGACAATGCTTGTTTCTTCCAATAGATTTGTAATACTAATAATTATCTCTGCTCTTGAGATAAAAAATGTTCTCTTTAAATAAACTTGATATACTTGACTGGCCTCCTCTTTAGAGGTAAAACCGATATGTTTAATTAATGGAGGCCAAATCAAAGAGTAGAATAAGTTCTAGAAGTAAAAATTGTGTCAATAACTTTCTAGAGACATGCTTAAGTTCCTTGGGCCCAGTGCAAGTGAAGGATTTATTCCTAGAGGTAAAGACCACATCATTATCTTATTAGAGATGTGTTAATCTGGGTTGTCTCACTTTAGCAAAGAGAATTTATCATGCAGTGTAAATTTAATAACAGGCATTTACTATTTTATGGTGACTTTTTCAGTTGCCACTTTTGCTAGATTGATTTATTTTTCCAGCACATTATACACTGCTCATTTCCATGGTTATGATGACCACTCTACAATCAGGCAGCAGTGCCCATGCTTTCACAATATCGGACAAAACACCGGCCTAGTTGAGCTCCCATGGTCCCGCCTACTAGATAGACCACTACTTTGTCTTATAGTGTGCAAGCAAGACCACTGCTTATGGATAGCAGGCTTTTTGTAACCATGGAAACAAGCAGTGTATGATATGATAGAAAAATGAATGCAGCCAGAAAAGGAGACAATAGATTTATTTGTAATACATTGGGACTAGTATTGCCTTTATCTACATAATAAAGGTCAGTTGCAGAAGTGAGACAACCGCTGTAAGTTCCTGGGACCCTGTCCAACTGAAGGATGAGTTCCTTTAAATCTATAGCTGTTACTTTTTAGAGAGAAAATCAAATATAGGGTTATGCTGAGAAAAATCTTATGGTAGTGAAATAGCAAAGATTTTTGTAGTATGCAATTTTCTGTGTATAATCCATAAATATAGAGTTTGTTCTGCTACTTTGCCTAAATTATAAGCAAATTGGTAAAGATTATTTCTACCTAAAGGGTAGACATATCACCTATAATGGTGCTGGACAGGATAGCTGTAGGGGCGTGTGAGGAGGCTATTATCTTTTTAATAGGTGACCTTTAACCTCTTTATTTATAATTTAAGGAAAGTAGCCCATAAGTCTATCTTTTCCAAGGTCTTGAATCTTTGAAAAGTATCTAGGATTTATATTTGAATATTGACAATGCTTGTTTCTTCTAATAGATTTGTAGTACTAATAATTATCTCTGCTCTTGAGATAAAAAATGTTCTCTTTAAATACACTTGATATACTTGACTGGCCTCCTCTTTAGAGGTAAAACCGATATGTTTAATTAATGGAGGCCAAATCAAAGAGTAGAATAAGTTCTAGAAGTATGAATTGTGTCAATAACTTTCTAGAGACATGCTTAAGTTCCTTGGGCCCAGTGCAAGTGAAGGATTTATTCCTAGAGGTAAAGACCACATCATTATCTTATTAGAGATGTGTTAATCTGGGTTGTTTCACTTTAGCAAAGAGAATTTATCATGCAGTGTAAATTTAATAACAGGGATTTACTATTTTATGGTGACTTTTTCAGTTGCCACTTTTGCTAGCTTGATTTATTTTTCCAGCACATTATACACTGCTCATTTCCATGATTATGATGACCACCCTACAATCAGGCAGCAGTGCCCATGCTTTCACAATATCGGACAAAACACCGGCCTAGTTGAGCTCCCATGGTCCCACCTACTAGATAGACCACTGCTTTGTCTTATAGTGTGCAAGCAAGACCACTGCTTATGGATAGCAGGCTTTTTGTAACCATGGAAACAAGCAGTGTATGATATGATAGAACAATGAATACAGCCAGAAAAGGAAACAATATAATTATTTGCAATACTTTGGGACAAGTATTGCCTTTATCTACATAATACAGGTCAGTTGCAGAAGTGAGACAACCGCTTTAAGTTCCTTGGACCCTGTCCAACTGAAGGATGAGTTCCTTTAGATCTATAGCTGTTACTTTTTAGAGAGAAAATAAAATATGGGGTTATGCTGAGAAAAATCTTATGGTAGTGAAATAGCAAAGATTTTTGTAGTATGCAATTTTCTGTGTATAATCCATAAATATAGAGTTTGTTCTGCTACTTTGCCTAAATTATAAGCAAATTGGTAAAAGATTATTTCTACCTAAAGGGTAGACATATCACCTATATTGGTGCTGGACAGGATAGCTGTAGGGGCGTGTGAGGAGGCTATTATCTTTTTTTAATAGGTGACCTTTAACCTCTTTATTTATAATTTAAGGAAAGTAGCCCATAAGTCTATCTTTTCCAAGGTCTTGAATCTTTGAAAAGTATCTAGGATTTATATTTGAACATTGACAATGCTTGTTTCTTCCAATAGATTTGTAGTACTAATAATTATCTCTGCTCTTGAGATAAAAAATGTTCTCTTTAAATACCCTTGATATACTTGACTGGCCTCCTCGTTCGAGGTAAAACCGATATGTTTAATTATTGAAGGCCAAATCAAAGAGTAGAATAAGTTCTAGAAGTAAAAATTGTGTCAATAACTTTCTAGAGACATGCTTAAGTTTCTTGGGCCCAGTGCAAGTGAAGGATTTATTCCTAGAGGTAATGACCACATCATTATCTTATTAGAGATGTGTTAACCTGGGTTGTCATATTTTAGCAAGGAGAAATTATCATGCAGTGTAAATTTAATAACAGGCATTTACAATTTTATGGTGACTTTTTCAGTTGCCACTTTTGCTAGCTTGATTCATTTTTCCAGCACATTATACACTGCTCATTTCCATGGTTATGATGACCACCCTACAATCAGGCAGCAGTGCCCATGCTTTCACAATATCGGACAAAACACCGGCCTAGTTGAGCTCCCATGGTCCCGCCTACTAGATAGACCACTGCTTTGTCTTATAGTGTGCAAGCAAGACCACTGCTTATGGATAGCAGGCTTTTTGTAACCATGGAAACAAGCAGTGTATGATATGATAGAAAAATGAATGCAGCCAGAAAAGGAAACAATAGAATTATTTGTAATACATCGGGACTAGTATTGCCTTTATCTACATAATAAAGGTCAGTTGCAGAAGTGAGACAACCGCTGTAAGTTCCTGGGACCCTGTCCAACTGAAGGATGAGTTACTTTAGATCTATAGCTGTTACTTTTTAGAGAGAAAATCAAATATGGGGTTATGCTGAGAAAAATCTTATGGTAGTGAAATAGCAAAGATTTTTGTAGTATGCAATTTACTGTGTATAATCCATAAATATAGAGTTTGTTCTGCTACTTTGCCTAAATTATAAGCAAATTGGTAAAGATTATTTCTACCTAAAGGGTAGACATATCACCTATAATGGTGCTGGACAGGATAGCTGTAGGGCGTGTGAGGAGGCTATTATTTTTTTAATAGGTGACCTTTAACCTCTTTATTCATAATTTAAGGAAAGTAGCCCATAAGTCTATCTTTTCCAAGGTCTTGAATCTTTGAAAAGTATCTAGGATTTATATTTGAACATTGACAATGCTTGTTTCTTCCAATAGATTTGTAGTACTAATAATTATCTCTGCTCTTGAGATAAAAAATGTTCTCTTTAAATACACTTGATATACTTGACTGGCCTCCTCTTTAGAGGTAAAACCGATATGTTTAATTAATGGAGGCCAAATCAAAGAGTAGAATAAGTTCTAGAAGTAAAAATTGTGTCAATAACTTTCTAGAGACATGCTTAAGTTTCTTGGGCCCAGTGCAAGTGAAGGATTTGTTCCTAGAGGTAATGACCACATCATTATCTTATTAGAGATGTGTTAACCTGGGTTGTCATATTTTAGCAAGGAGAAATTATCATGCAGTGTAAATTTAATAACAGGCATTTACTATTTTATGGTGACTTTTTCAGTTGCCACTTTTGCTAGCTTGATTCATTTTTCCAGCACATTATACACTGCTCATTTCCATGGTTATGATGACCACCCTACAATCAGGCAGCAGTGCCCATGCTTTCACAATATCGGACAAAACACCGGCCTAGTTGAGCTCCCATGGTCCCGCCTACTAGATAGACCACTGCTTTGTCTTATAGTGTTTAAGCAAGACCACTGCTTATGGATAGCAGGCTTTTGTAACCATGGAAACAAGCAGTGTATGATATGATAGAAAAATGAATGCAGCCAGAAAAGGAAACAATAGAATTATTTGTAATACATCGGGACTAGTATTGCCTTTATCTACATAATAAAGGTCAGTTGCAGAAGTGAGACAACCGCTGTAAGTTCCTGGGACCCTGTCCAACTGAAGGATGAGTTACTTTAGATCTATAGCTGTTACTTTTTAGAGAGAAAATCAAATATGGGGTTATGCTGAGAAAAATCTTATGGTAGTGAAATAGCAAAGATTTTTGTAGTATGGAACTTACTGTGTATAATCCATAAATATAGAGTTTGTTCTGCTACTTTGCCTAAATTATAAGCAAATTGGTAAAAGATTCTTTCTACCTAAAGGGTAGACATATCACCTATAATGGTGCTGGACAGGATAGCTGTAGGGGCGTGTGAGGAGGCTATTATTTTTTTTAATTGGTGACCTTTAACCTCTTTATTCATAATTTAAGGAAAGTAGCCCATAAGTCTATCTTTTCCAAGGTCTTGAATCTTTGAAAAGTATCTAGGATTTATATTTGAACATTGACAATGCTTGTTTCGTCCAATAGATTTGTAGTACTAATAATTATCTCTGCTCTTGAGATAAAAAATGTTCTCTTTAAATACACTTGATATACTTGACTGGCCTCCTCTTTAGAGGTAAAACCGATATGTTTAATTAATGGAGGCCAAATCAAAGAGTAGAATAAGTTCTAGAAGCAAAAATTGTGTCAATAACTTTCTAGAGACATGCTTAAGTTTCTTGGGCCCAGTGCAAGTGAAGGATTTATTCCTAGAGGTAATGACCACATCATTATCTTATTAGAGATGTGTTAACCTGGGTTGTCATATTTTAGCAAGGAGAAATTATCATGCAGTGTAAATTTAATAACAGGCATTTACTATTTTATGGTGACTTTTTCAGTTGCCACTTTTGCTAGCTTGATTAATTTTTCCAGCACATTATACACTGCTCATTTCCATGGTTATGATGACCACCCTACAATCAGGCAGCAGTGCCCATGCTTTCACAATATCGGACAAAACACCCGCCTAGTTGAGCTCCCATGGTCCCGCCTACTAGATAGACCACTACTTTGTCTTATAGTGTGCAAGCAAGACCACTGCTTATGGATAGCAGGCTTTTTGTAACCATGGAAACAAGCAGTGCATGATATGATAGAAAAATGAATGCAGCCAGAAAAGGAGACAATAGATTTATTTGTAATACATTGGGACTAGTATTGCCTTTATCTACATAATAAAGGTCAGTTGCAGAAGTGAGACAACCGCTGTAAGTTCCTGGGACCCTGTCCAACTGAAGGATGAGTTCCTTTAAATCTATAGCTGTTACTTTTTAGAGAGAAAATCAAATATAGGGTTATGCTGAGAAAAATCTTATGGTAGTGAAATAGCAAAGATTTTTGTAGTATGCAATTTTCTGTGTATAATCCATAAATATAGAGTTTGTTCTGCTACTTTGCCTAAATTATAAGCAAATTGGTAAAGATTATTTCTACCTAAAGGGTAGACATATCACCTATAATGGTGCTGGACAGGATAGCTGTAGGGCGTGTGAGGAGGCTATTATCTTTTTAATAGGTGACCTTTAACCTCTTTATTTATAATTTAAGGAAAGTAGCCCATAAGTCTATCTTTTCCAAGGTCTTGAATCTTTGAAAAGTATCTAGGATTTATATTTGAATATTGACAATGCTTGTTTCTTCTAATAGATTTGTAGTACTAATAATTATCTCTGCTCTTGAGATAAAAAATGTTCTCTTTAAATACACTTGATATACTTGACTGGCCTCCTCTTTAGAGGTAAAACCGATATGTTTAATTAATGGAGGCCAAATCAAAGAGTAGAATAAGTTCTAGAAGTATGAATTGTGTCAATAACTTTCTAGAGACATGCTTAAGTTCCTTGGGCCCAGTGCAAGTGAAGGATTTATTCCTAGAGGTAAAGACCACATCATTATCTTATTAGAGATGTGTTAATCTGGGTTGTCTCACTTTAGCAAAGAGAATTTATCATGCAGTGTAAATTTAATAACAGGCATTTACTATTTTATGGTGACTTTTTCAGTTGCCACTTTTGCTAGCTTGATTTATTTTTCCAGCACATTATACACTGCTCATTTCCATGGTTATGATGACCATCCTACAATCAGGCAGCAGTGCCCATGCTTTCACAATATCGGACAAAACACCCGCCTAGTTGAGCTCCCATGGTCCCGCCTACTAGATAGACCACTGCTTTGTCTTATAGTGTGTAAGCAAGACCACTGCTTATGGATAGCAGGCTTTTGTAACCATGGAAACAAGCAGTGTATGATATGATAGAAAAATGAATGCAGCCAGAAAAGGAGACAATAGATTTATTTGTAATACATTGGGACTAGTATTGCCCTTATCTACATAATAAAGGTCAGTTGCAGAAGTGAGACAACCGCTGTAAGTTCCTGGGACCCTGTCCAACTGAAGGATGAGTTCCTTTAGATCTATAGCTGTTACTTTTTAGAGAGAAAATCAAATATGGGGTTATGCTGAGAAAAATCTTATGGTAGTGAAATAGCAAAGATTTTTGTAGTATGCAATTTTCTGTGTATAATCCATAAATATAGAGTTTGTTCTGCTACTTTGCCTAAATTATAAGCAAATTGGTAAAAGATTCTTTCTACCTAAAGGGTAGACATATCACCTATAATGGTGCTGGACAGGATAGCTGTAGGGGCGTGTGAGGAGGCTATTATTTTTTTAATAGGTGACCTTTAACCTCTTTATTTATAATTTAAGGAAAGTAGCCCATAAGTCTATCTTTTCCAAGGTCTTGAATCTTTAGAAAAGTATCTAGGATTTATATTTGAACATTGACAATGCTTGTTTCTTCCAATAGATTTGTAATACTAATAATTATCTCTGCTCTTGAGATAAAAAATGTTCTCTTTAAATAAACTTGATATACTTGACTGGCCTCCTCTTTAGAGGTAAAACCGATATGTTTAATTAATGGAGGCCAAATCAAAGAGTAGAATAAGTTCTAGAAGTAAAAATTGTGTCAATAACTTTCTAGAGACATGCTTAAGTTCCTTGGGCCCAGTGCAAGTGAAGGATTTATTCCTAGAGGTAAAGACCACATCATTATCTTATTAGAGATGTGTTAATCTGGGTTGTCTCACTTTAGCAAAGAGAATTTATCATGCAGTGTAAATTTAATAACAGGCATTTACTATTTTATGGTGACTTTTTCAGTTGCCACTTTTGCTAGATTGATTTATTTTTCCAGCACATTATACACTGCTCATTTCCATGGTTATGATGACCACTCTACAATCAGGCAGCAGTGCCCATGCTTCACAATATCGGACAAAACACCGGCCTAGTTGAGCTCCCATGGTCCCGCCTACTAGATAGACCACTACTTTGTCTTATAGTGTGCAAGCAAGACCACTGCTTATGGATAGCAGGCTTTTTGTAACCATGGAAACAAGCAGTGCATGATATGATAGAAAAATGAATGCAGCCAGAAAAGGAGACAATAGATTTATTTGTAATACATTGGGACTAGTATTGCCTTTATCTACATAATAAAGGTCAGTTGCAGAAGTGAGACAACCGCTGTAAGTTCCTGGGACCCTGTCCAACTGAAGGATGAGTTCCTTTAAATCTATAGCTGTTACTTTTAGAGAGAAAATCAAATATAGGGTTATGCTGAGAAAATCTTATGGTAGTGAAATAGCAAAGATTTTTGTAGTATGCAATTTTCTGTGTATAATCCATAAACATAGAGTTTGTTCTGCTACTTTTGCCTAAATTATAAGCAAATTGGTAAAGATTATTTCTACCTAAAGGGTAGACATATCACCTATAATGGTGCTGGACAGGATAGCTGTAGGGGCGTGTGAGGAGGCTATTATCTTTTTAATAGGTGACCTTTAACCTCTTTATTTATAATTTAAGGAAAGTAGCCCATAAGTCTATCTTTTCCAAGGTCTTGAATCTTTGAAAAGTATCTAGGATTTATATTTGAATATTGACAATGCTTGTTTCTTCTAATAGATTTGTAGTACTAATAATTATCTCTGCTCTTGAGATAAAAATGTTCTCTTTAAATACACTTGATATACTTGACTGGCCTCCTCTTTAGAGGTAAAACCGATATGTTTAATTAATGGAGGCCAAATCAAAGAGTAGAATAAGTTCTAGAAGTATGAATTGTGTCAATAACTTTCTAGAGACATGCTTAAGTTCCTTGGGCCCAGTGCAAGTGAAGGATTTATTCCTAGAGGTAAAGACCACATCATTATCTTATTAGAGATGTGTTAATCTGGGTTGTCTCACTTTAGCAAAGAGAATTTATCATGCAGTGTAAATTTAATAACAGGCATTTACTATTTTATGGTGACTTTTCAGTTGCCACTTTTGCTAGCTTGATTTATTTTTCCAGCACATTATACACTGCTCATTTCCATGGTTATGATGACCACTCTACAATCAGGCAGCAGTGCCCATGCTCACACAATATCGGACAAAACACCGGCCTAGTTGAGCTCCCATGGTCCCGCCTACTAGATAGACCACTGCTTTGTCTTATAGTGTGCAAGCAAGACCACTGCTTATGGATAGCAGGCTTTTGTAACCATGGAAACAAGCAGTGTATGATATGATAGAAAAATGAATACAGCCAGAAAAGGAAACAATAGAATTATTTGTAATACTATTGGGACTAGTATTGCCTTTATCTACATAATAAAGGTCAGCTGCAGAAGTGAGACAACCGCTTTAAGTTCCTGGGACCCTAGTCCAACTGAAGGATGAGTTCCTTTAGATCTATAGCTGTTACTTTTAGAGAGAAATCAAATATAGGGTTATGCTGAGAAAAATCTTATGGTAGTGAAATAGCAAAGATTTTTGTAGTATGCAATTTACTGTGTATAATCCATAAATATAGAGATTTGTTCTGCTACTTCTGCCTAAATTATAAGCAAATTGGTAAAAGATTATTTCTACCTAAAGGGTAGACATATCACCTATAATGGTGCTGGACAGGATAGCTGTAGGGCGTGTGAGGAGGCTATTATTTTTTTAATAGGTGACCTTAACCTCTTTATTTGCAATTTAAGCGAAAGTAGCGCATAAGTCTATCTTTTCCAAGGTCTTGAATCCTTGAAAAGTATCTAGGATTTATATGTGAACATTGACAATGCTTGTTTCTTCCAATAGATTTGTAGTATTAATAATTATCTCTGCTCTTGAGATGAAAAATGTTCTCTTTAAATACACTTGATATACTTGACTGGCCTCCTCTTTGAGGTAAAACCGATATGTTTAATTAATGGAGGCCAAATCAAGAGTAGAATAAGTTCTAGAAGTAAAAATTGTGTCAATAACTTTCTAGAGACATACTTAAGTTCCTTGGGCCCCAATGCAAGTGAAGGATTTATTCCTAGAGGTAAAGACCACATCATTATCTTATTAGAGATGTGTTAATCTAGGTTGTCTCACTTTAGCAAAGAGAATTTATCATGCAGTGTAAATTTAATAACAGGCATTTAATATTTATGGTGCCTTTTTCAGTTGCCACTTTTGCTAGCTTGATTTATTTTTCCAGCCATTATACACTGTTCATTTCCATGGTTATGATGACAACTCAACAATCAGGCAGCAGTGCCCATGCTTGCACAATATCGGACAAAACACCGGCCTAGTTGAGCTCCCATGGTCCCGCCTACTAGATAGACCACTGCTTTGTCTTATAGTGTGCAAGCAAGACCACTGCTTATGGATAGCAGGCTTTTTGTAACCATGGAAACAAGCAGTGTATGATATGATAGAAAATGAATACAAGCCACAGAAAGGAAACAATAGAATTATTTGTAATACATTGGGACTAGTATTGCCTTTATCTAGATAATAAAGGTCAGTTGCTAGAAGTGAGACAACCCCTTAAGTCCCTGGGACCCAGACCAACTGGAAGGATGAGTTCCTTTAGATCTCTAGCTGTTACTTTTAGAGAGAGAGAATCAAATATGGGGTTATGCTGAGAAAATCTGATGGTAGTGAAATAGCAAAGATTTTTGTAGTATGCAATTTACTGTGTATAATCCATAAATATAGAGTTTGTTCTGCTACTTGCCTAAATTATAAGCAGATTGGTAAAAGATTCTTTCTACCTAAAGGGTAGACATATCACCTATATTGGTGCTGGACAGGATAGCTGTAGGGCGGTGAGGAGGCTATTATTTTTTTAATAGGTGACCTTTAACCTCTTTTATTTATAATTTAGGAAAGTATCGCACAAGTCTATCTTTTCCAAGGTCTTGAATCCTTGAAAAGTATCTAGATTTATATTTGAACATTGACAATGCTTGTTTCTTCCAATAGATTTGTAGTATTAATAATTATCTCTGCTCTTGAGATAAAAATGTTCTCTTTAAATACACTTGATATACTTGACTGGCCTCCTCTTTAGAGGTAAAACCGATATGTTTAATTAATGGAGGCCAAATCAAAGAGTAGAATAAGTTCTAGAAGTAAAAATTGTGTCAATAACTTTTCTAGAGACATACTTGAGTTCCTTGGGCCCAATGCAAGTGAAGGATTTATTCCTAGAGTGTAAAGACCACATCATTATCTTATTAGAGATGTGTTAATCTGGGTTGTCTCACTTTAGCAAAGAGAATTTATCATGCAGTGTAAATTTAATAACAGGCATTTCAATATTTATAGTGCCTTTTTCAGTTGCCACTTTTGCTAGCTTGATTTATTTTTCCAGCACATTATACACTGCTCATTTCCATGGTTATGATGATAACCTAACAATCAGGCAGCAGTGCACCATGCTGCTGCACAATATCGGACAAAACACCCGCCTAGTTGAGCTCCCATGGTCCCGCCTACTAGATAGACCACTGCTTTGTCTTATAGTGTGCAAGCAAGACCACTGCTTATGGATAGCAGGCTTTTGTAACTATGGAAACAAGCAGTGTATGATATAATAGAAAAATGAATGCAGCCAGAAAAGGAAACAATAGAATTATTTGTAATACATTAGGACTAGTATTGCCTTTTATCTAGATAATAAAGGTCAGTTGCAGAAGTGAGACAACCCCTTTAAGTCCCTGGGACCCAGACCAACTGAAGGATGAGTTCCTTAGATCTATAGCTGTTACTTTTTAGAGAGAGAATCAACATATGGGGTTATGCTGAGAAAATCTGATGGTAGTGAAATAGCAAAGATTTTTGTAGCATGCAATTTACTGTGTATAATCCATAAATATAGAGTTTGTTCTGCTAATTTTCCTAAATTATAAGCAGATTGGTAAGTTTCTTTCTACACTAAAGGGTAGACATATCACCTATAATGGTGCTGGACAGGATAGCTGCAGGGCGTAGGAGGAGGCTATTATTTTTTTAATAGGTGACCTTTTTAACCTCTTTATTTATAATTTAAGGAAAGTAGCTCATAAGTCTATCTTTTCCAAGGTCTTGAATCCTTGAAAAGTATCTAGGATTTATATTTGAACATTGACAATGCTTGTTTCTTCCAATAGATTTGTAGTATTAATAATTATCTCTGCTCATGAGATAAAAAATGTTCTCTTTAAATACACTTGATATACTTGACTGGCCTCCCTTAGAGGTAAAACCGACATGTTTGATTAATGGAGGCCAACCAAGAGTAGAATAGCTCTAGAAGTAAAATTGTGTCAATAACTTTCTAGAGACATACTTAAGTTCCTAGGCCCAGTGCAAGTGAAGGATTTGTTCCTAGAGGTAAAGACCACTATCATTATCTTATTAGAGATGTGTTAATCTGGGTTGTCTCACTTTAGCAAAGAGAATTTATCATGCAGTGTAAAATTTAATAACAGGCATTTAATATTTATGGTGACTTTTTCAGTTGCCACTTTTGTTAGCTAGCTTGATTTATTTTTCCAGCACATTATACACTGCTCATTTCCATGGTTATGATGACAACCTAACAATCAGGCAGCAGTGCCCATGCTTGCATAATATCGGACAAAACACCGGCCTAGTTGAGCTCCCATGGTCCCGCCTCTACTAGAGTAGACCACTGCTTTGTCTTATAGTGTGCAAGCAAGACCACTGCTTATGGATAGCAGGCTTTTGTAACCATGGAAACAAGTAGCGTATGGTATGATATGATAGAAAAAGAATGCAGCCAGAAAAGGAAACAATAGAATTATTTGTACTACATTGGGACTAGTATTGCTCTTTATCTAGATAATAAAGGTTAGTTGCAGAAGTGAGACAACCGCTGTAAGTTCCTGGGATCCTGTCCAACTGAAGAATGAGTTCCTTTAGATCTATAGCTGTTACTTTTTAGAGAGGGAATCAAATATGGGGTTATGCTGAGAAAAATCTTATGGTAGGATTAAGCAAAGATTTTTGTAGTATAGCGATTTACTGTGTATAATCCATAAATATAGAGTTTGTTCTGCTACTTTTGCCTAAATTATAAGCAAATTGGTAAAGATTCTTTCTACCTGAAGGGTAGACATATCACCTATAATGAGTGCTGGACAGGATAGCCTGTAGGGCGTGTGAGTAGGCATATTATTTTTTAATAGGTGACCTTTAACCTCTTTATTTATAATTTAAGGAAAGTAGCGCATAAGTCTATCTTTTCCAAGGTCTTGAATCTTTGAAAAGTATCTAGGATTATATATGTGAACATTGACAATGCTTGTTTCTTCCAATAGATTTGTAGTATTAATAATTATCTCTGCTCTTGAGATAAAAATGTTCTCTCTTTAAATACACTTGATATACTTGACTGGCCTCCTCTTTAGAGGTAAAACCGATATGTTTAATTAATGGAGGCCAAATCAAAGAGTACAATAAGTTCTAGAAGTAAAATTGTGTCAATAACTTTCTAGAGACATACTTAAGTTCCTTGGGCCCAATGCAAGTGAAGGATTTATTCCTAGAGGTAAAGACCACATCATTATCTTATTAGAGATGTGTTAATCTGGGTTGTCTCACTTTAGCAAAGAGAATTTATCATGCAGTGTAAATTTAATAACAGGCATTTAATATTTATGGTGCCTTTTCAGTTGCCACTTTTGCTAGCTTGATTTATTTTTCCAGCACATTATACACTGCTCATTTCCATGGTTATGATGACAACTCTAACAATCAGGCAGCAGTGCACATGCTTGCACAATATCGGACAAAACACCGGCCTAGTTGAGCTCCCATGGTCCCGCCTACTAGATAGACCACTGCTTTGTCTTATAGTGTGCAAGCAAGACCACTGCTTATGGATAGCAGGCTTGTTGTAACCATGGAAACAAGCAGTGTATGATATGATAGAAAAATGAATGCAGCCAGAAAAGGAAACAATAGAATTATTTGTAATACATTGGGACTAGTATTGCCTTTATCTAGATAATAAAGGTCAGTTGCAGAAGTGAGACAACCGCTTTAAGTTCCTGGGATCCTGTCCAACTGAAGGATGAGTTCCTTTAGATCTATAGCTGTTAATTTTTAGAGAGGGAATCAAATATGGGGTTATGCTGAGAAAAATCTTATGGTAGTGAAATAGCAAAGATTTTTGTAGTATGCAATTTACTGTGTATAATCCATAAATATAGAGTTTGTTCTGCTACTTTGCCTAAATTATAAGTAAATTGGTAAAAAAATTCTTTCTACCTAAAGGGTAGACATACCACCTATAATGGTGCTGGACAGGATAGCTGTAGGGTCCCGCCTACTAGATAGACCACTGCTTTGTCTTATAGTGTGCAAGCAAGACCACTGCTTATGGATAGCAGGCTTTTTGTAACCATGGAAACAAGCAGTGTATGATATGATAGAAAAATGAATGCAGCCAGAAAAGGAAACAATAGAATTATTTGTAATACATTGGGACTAGTATTGCCTTTATCTACATAATAAACGTCAGATGCAGAACTGAGACAACCGCTTTAAGTTCCTGGGATCCTGTCCAACTGAAGGATGAGTTCCTTTAGATCTATAGCTGTTACTTTTTAGAGAGGGAATCAAATATGGGGTTATGCTGAGAAAAATCTTATGGTAGTGATTAAGCAAAGATATTTGTAGTATGCGATTTACTGTGTATAATCCATAAATATAGAATTTGTTCTGCTACTTTGCCCAAATTATAAGCAAATAGGAAAAGATTATTTCTACCTAAAGGGTAGACATATCACCTATAATGGTGCTGGACAGGATAGCTGTAGGGCGTGTGAGGAGGCTATTATTTTTTGTAATAGGTGACCTTTAACCTCTTTATTTATAATTTAAGGAAAGTAGCGCATAAGTCTATCTTTTCCAAGGTCTTGAATCCTTGAAAGTATCTAGGATTTATATTTGAACATTGACAATGCTTGTTTCTTCCAATAGATTTGTAGTATTAATAATTATCTCTGCTCTTGAGATAAAAATGTTCTCTTTAAATACACTTGATATACTTGACTGGCCTCCTCTTTAGAGGTAAAACCGATATAGTTTAATTAATGGAGGCCAAATCAAAGAGTACAATAAGTTCTAGAAGTAAAAATTGTGTCAATAACTTTCTAGAGACATACTTAAGTTCCTTGGGCTCCAATGCAAGTGAAGGATTTATTCCTAGAGGTAAAGACCACATCATTATCTTATTAGAGATGTGTTAATCTGGGTTGTCTCACTTTAGCAAAGAGAATTTATCATGCAGTGTAAATTTAATAACAGGCATTTACTATTTATGGTGCTCTTTTCAGTTGCCACTTTTGCTAGCTGATTTATTTTTCCAGCACATTATACTACTGCCTCATTTCCATGGTTATGATGACAACCTCAACAATCAGGCAGCAGTGCACATGCTTGCACAATATCGGACAAAACACCCGCCTAGTTGAGCTCCCATGGTCCCGCTCTACTAGATAGACCACTGCTTTGTCTTATAGTGTGCAAGCAAGACCACTGCTTATGGATAGCAGGCTTTTTGTAACCATGGAAACAAGCAGTGTATGATATGATAGAAAAATGAATGCAGCCAGAAAAGGAAACAATAGAATTATTTGTAATACATTGGGACTAGTATTGCCTTTATCTAGATAATAAAGGTCAGTTGCAGAAGTGAGACAACCGCTTTAAGTTCCTGGGACCCAGTCCAACTGAAGGATGAGTTCCTTTAGATCTATAGCTGTTACTTTTAGAGAGAAAATCAAATATGGGGTTATGCTGAGAAAAATCTTATGGTAGTGAAATAGCAAAGATTTTTGTAGTATGCAATTTACTGTGTATAATCCATAAATATAGAGTTTGTTCTGCTACTTTGCCTAAATTATAAGCAAATTGGTAAAAGATTCTTTCTACCTAAAGGGTAGACATATCACCTATAATGGTGCTGGACAGGATAGCTGTAGGGGCGTGTGAGGAGGCTATTATTTTTTTAATAGGTGACCTTTAACCTCTTTATTTATAATTTAAGGAAAGTAGCCCATAAGTCTATCTTTTCCAAGGTCTTGAATCCTTGAAAAGTATCTAGGATTTATATTTGAACATTGACAATGCTTGTTTCTTCCAATAGATTTGTAGTATTAATAATTATCTCTGCTCTTGAGATAAAAAATGTTCTCTTTAAATACACTTGATATACTTGACTGGCCTCCTCTTTAGAGGTAAAACCGATATGTTTAATTAATGGAGGCCAAATCAAAGAGTAGAATAAGTTCTAGAAGTAAAAATTGTGTCAATAACTTTCTAGAGACATACTTAAGTTCCTTGGGCCCAGTGCAAGTGAAGGATTTATTCCTAGAGGTAAAGACCACTATCATTATCTTATTAGAGATGTGTTAATCTGGGTTGTCTCACTTTAGCAAAGAGAATTTATCATGCAGTGTAAATTTAATAACAGGCATTTACTATTTTATGGTGACTTTTTCAGTTGCCACTTTTGCTAGCTTGATTTATTTTTCCAGCACATTATACACTGCTCATTTCCATGATTATGATGACAACCCTACAATCAGGCAGCAGTGCCTATGCTTTCACAATATCAGACAAAACACCGCCTAGTTGAGCTCCCATGGTCCCGCCTACTAGATAGACCACTGCTTTGTCTTATAGTGTGCAAGCAAGACCACTGCTTATGGATAGCAGGCTTTTGTAACCATGGAAACAAGCAGTGTATGATATGATAGAAAAATGAATGCAGCCAGAAAAGGAAACAATAGAATTATTTGTAATACATTGGGACTAGTATTGCCTTTATCTACATAATAAACGTCAGATGCAGAACTGAGACAACCGCTTTAAGTTCCTGGGACCCTGTCCAACTGAAGGATGAGTTCCTTTAGATCTATAGCTGTTACTTTTTAGAGAGAGAATCAAATATGGGGTTATGCTGAGAAAAATCTTATGGTAGTGAAATAAGCAAAGATTTTTGTAGTATGCAATTTACTGTGTATAATCCATAAATATAGAGTTTGTTCTGCTACTTTGCCTAAATTATAAGCAAATAGGAAAAGATTATTTCTACCTAAAGGGTAGACATATCACCTATAATGGTGCTGGACAGGATAGCTGTAGGGCGTGAGAGGAGGCTATTATTTTTTTAATAGGTGACCTTTAACCTCTTTATTTATAATTTAAGGAAAGTAGCGCATAAGTCTATCTTTTCCAAGGTCTTGAATCCTTGAAAAGTATCTAGGATTTATATTTGAACATTGACAATGCTTGTTTCTTCCAATAGATTTGTAGTACTAATAATTATCTCTGCTCTTGATATAAAAAATGTTCTCTTTAAATACACTTGATATACTTGACTGGCCTCCTCTTTAGAGGTAAAACCGATATGTTTAATTAATGGAGGCCAAATGTCACGGCTGTATGTGAGCAACAAGAGCATACACAGTGAGTTAGCTACTGACCGGACCCAAACTAGGGAACATAAAGGGTGACCCCTGTCAGACCCTAAAAGCTCTCCCTATGCTGCTAAGCCCATGTCCAGATCCAGATGGTGGATCGAGACATGCCCGCGTACCTAAGGCTGATGACCACTGTAACCCCTACAGTAGTGGAAGGGGCACGGCCACCGGTGCCCTGCTCAGTATATGGACGGAACCGGGTCGCTCGATCCAGTCAGCAAAACAAACAGAAACACACAATGTCTGCACACTTAACTGAAGGAGCTGCAGCAGCAGTGAAAACAGATCCAAAGTCAGCAGACAATGTCCGAAGTACTTGCTTCAGCAGAACACAGGTCCAGAAAAGATATCACACCAGTGAAGATACTCAAGCGAGAGATACTGCTCAAATGAAGAAGTATAATCCGCACCGTACAAAGGAAGAGAGGTGATTTAAAGGCAGAGCAATCAAACACAGGAGGGACAGCTGGGAGGAAGGAAACAGAAAGTAAAGACCTCATCACAGGGGCGGAGAAACAGAGCTGTGAGAACGTCTCAAAGCTCTAGTAGTTACATCATCACAGGGGTGGAGAAACAGAGCTGTGAGAACGTCTCAAAGCTCTGGTAGTGACAGTACCCCTCTACGGGTGGACTCGACACCCAGGACCCACCTTCTCAGGATGAGCCCTATGAAAAGTCCTGATGAGGCGAGTGGCTTTAATGTCCGACACCGGAACCCACATCCTCTCCTCAGGACCATAACCCTTCCAATGAACGAGGTACTGAAGAGAACCGCGGACAATGCGAGAGTCCACAATTCTGGAAACCTCAAACTCCAGATTGCCATCAACCAAAATCGGAGGAGGAGGCAAAGAGGAGGGTACCGTGGGCTGGACATATGGTTTTAAGAGAGATCTGTGAAATACATTATGTATCTTCCAAACCCGTGGAAGATCAAGACGGAAGGCAACAGGATTGATGACTGACAAGATTTTATAAGGCCCAATAAACTTGGGACCCAATTTCCAGGAGGGAACCTTCAGTTTAATATTTCTTGTAGACAACCACACCAGATCACCCACATTCAGGTCCGGACCAGGCACACGTCTCTTATCAGCCACACGCTTATATTTCTCACTCATCTTTCTTAGATTAGTCTGAATCTTTTGCCAAATGGTAGACAAAGACGAGGAAAATCTCTCCTCCTCAGGCAAACCAGAAGGAGCCCCTCCCGAGAATGTCCCAAACTGCGGATGGAACCCATATGCACCAAAGAATGGTGACTTATCAGAAGATTCCTGACGACGGTTGTTCAGAGCAAACTCAGCAAGAGGGAGAAACGAACACCAATCCTCCTGGTTCTCTGCAACAAAACAGCGCAAATATGTCTCCAGATTCTGATTGACGCTGCTCAGTCTGACCATTCGACTGCGGGTGAAAAGCAGAAGAGAAGGACAGCCGAACCCCCAGGCGAGAACAGAAAGCCTTCCAGAATCTGGACACAAACTGCGTGCCTCTATCGGAAACAATATCAGAGGGAATGCCATGCAATTTAACAATATGGTCGACAAAAGCTTGCGCCAACGTTTTAGCATTGGGCAATCCAGGGAAGGGTATGAAATGTGCCATCTTGCTAAAACGGTCCACCACTCACCAGGATCACCGACTTCCCTGAGGAACGAGGAAGATCCAGTGATAAAGTCCATGGACAGGTGTGTCCAAGGACGGGAAGGTATGGGTAAGGGGAGAAGGGGACCTGAAGGCCGTGAACGAGGGACCTTAGCGCGAGCGCACGTCTCACAAGCAGCCACAAAACCCTCCACCGACTTACGAAGAGCCGGCCACCAAAATCTCCGAGCAATGAGATCTACCGTGGCTCTACTCCCGGGTGACCAGCAAGAACCGTATCATGATGCTCCTTGAAGAGTTTGTGACGTAACTCAGGAGGCACAAACAACTTTCCAGAAGGACAACGGGCAGGTGCCTCAGTCTGGGCAGCCTGGACCTCGGCCTCCAAATCAGAATACAGAGCAGAAACAACTACCCCCTCCGCCAAAATGGGACCCGGGTCCTCGGAGTTTCCTCCTCCCGGAAAACAGCGAGAGAGAGCATCAGCCTTCACATTTTTGATCCCAGGGCGGAATGTAACGACAAAATTGAATCTGGAGAAGAACAGAGACCATCTGGCCTGTCTCGGATTCATACGCTTGGCCGACTCCAAGTACGCCAGATTCTTATGGTCGGTAAAAACGGTGATAGGGTACCTGGCCCCTCCAACCAATGGCGCCATTCCTCGAAAGCCAACTTGATGGCCAACAATTCCCTATCTCCCACATCATAGTTTTTCTCTGCCGGTGAGAGTTTTTTAGAGAAAAGGCACAGGGTCGCCATTTGGAAGGAGACGGACCCTGGGACAAAACCGCACCCACACCCACCTCGGAAGCATCCACCTCAACAATAAAAGGTAAGGAAACATCGGGATGCACCAAGATGGGAGCAGACGCAAAACTCTCTTTAATCTTAGAAAAGCTGCAAGCGCTCCTCCGACCAAGAGGAAAAATCCGCCCCTTTTTGGTCATGTCAGTGAGGGGTTTGACAACAGAGGAATAATTCAAAATGAACTTTCTGTAATAGTTTGCAAAACCCAGAAAGCGCATCAATGCCTTCTGATTCTCAGGAAGCTCCCACTCAAGCACAGCACGGACCTTCTCCGGATCCATGCGAAAACCAGAAGCAGAGAGGAGAAAACCCAGAAATTGAATCTCCGATACCATAAACACACATTTCTCCAGCTTGGCGCATAATTTATTTTCTCGCAGAATCTGCAGAACCTGAAAAGATGATCCTGATGAGTCCGAACATCAGGGGAAAAATCAAAATATCATCAAGATACACCAATACAAATTTCCCCATTAAATGGTAGAAAATACTGTTAACAAAATGCTGAAAGACGGCCGGAGCATTCATCAAGCCAAAAGGCATAACGAGATTCTCGAAATGCCCCTCGGGGGTATTAAAGGCTGTTTTCCATTCATCCCCTCTCTGACCCTGACCAGGTTGTACGCGCTCTCAAATCCAATTTGGAAAAACCTTGGCCCCAACAATTTGGTTGAAGAGGTCTGGGATCAGAGGAAGGGGATAGGGATCGCGAATCGTGATACGGTTCAG
This sequence comes from Bufotes viridis, assembly GCA_033119425.1. NCBI lineage: Eukaryota > Metazoa > Chordata > Amphibia > Anura > Bufonidae > Bufotes > Bufotes viridis. The sequence continues at coordinate 51,383,989 of CM065595.1, forward strand.
CTCCCTAAAATCTAGGCAAGGTCTCAGAGAGCCATCTTTCTTTTTAACAAAAAACCCGCGGCGACCGGTGATTTTGAGGGACGAATATGCCCCTTATCGAGACTCTCAGAGATATAGGTTCGCATTGCGATTCTCTCCGGTTGTGAGAGATTGTACAGGCGTGCTTTTGGCAGCTTGGCGCCGGGAATGAGGTTAATGGGACAGTCAAACTCCCGGTGAGGAGGTAGCTCCTGCACACCGCCTCGGAAAACACGTCCGAGAAATCAGAGAGAAATGATGGCAAAGTTTTAGTAGATACCTCTGCAAAAGTCGCTGTGAGACAATTCTCTCTACAAAACTCACTCCACTCATTTATTTGCCTTCCTTGCCAATCAATAGTGGGGTTATGTTTAGTGAGCCAGGGTAACCCCAACACTAGAGGAGTAGGCAATCCGTTAAGGACAAAACAAGATATATCCTCCACATGAGTGTCACCTACAGCTAACCGGATATTGTGAACAATGCCCTTCAGGGATCTCTGTGAGAGTGGAGCAGAGTCAATGGCAAAAACAGGTATATCTTTTTCTAATGTGCAAACCCGAAAACCATGCCTGGCTACAAATTGAGTGTCAATAAGATTGACGGCCGCTCCACTATCAACAAAAATTTCACAAGAAATGACTTTGCTCTCTAGCGCCACCCTGGCAGAAAGGAGAAAACGAGAACTGCAGGTCAGAGGAAAAGCCCCAATTCCTACATCAACTTTGCCCAAGGTAGCAGATGAAGCAGAGTTTGATGATTTTCCTTTTGAGGATTTTCTCTATTATCACTCTTAGTACAGTTCATGAATCTCCTAGAGGGACAAACATTTGCCAAATGACCAATGCCCCCACAACAAAAACACACCATTCTCTGAGGACTAAATCCTCCTTTATCAGGGGCAAGTCGACCTAGCTGCATAGGCTCCTCCTCAGAGGGGACCGAGACAGGATGAGACCCCTGCACACTGAATGAGTCCGCACCACTGCCCCTAGAGTGACAATGGCTGGACCGAGAGGTCTCGCTTCTTTCTTCTTAGACGCCTGTCAAGGCGCACCGCCAATGACATGGCAGACTCTAAAGATGTTGGTCTCTCATGGAAAGCAAACGCATCTTTCAATCTCTCTGAGAGACCATGACAGAACTGACTCCGAGTGCAGCATCATTCCAACCTGAATCAGCTGCCCATCTCCGAAATTCAGAACAATAAAGCTCTGCAGACAGTTTGTTCTGGCATAAAAACGTAAGTTAGATTCAGCCAGAGCAACACGATCCGGGTCATCATATATCTGCCCCAGGGCCACAAAAATCTTTCTGTGGATCGAAGGGAGGGATCCCCGATGGCAGTGAAAAAGCCCAAGTCTGAGCATTACCCCTGAGCAAGGAGATGACAATCCTCACCCTCTGCTCCTCATTACCAGAGGAACGGGGACACAAGCAAAATGGAGTTTGCATGCCTCTCTGAAGCGAACAAAATTCTCACTGCCCCCGGAGAACGTTTCCGAAGTGAGACCTTTGGCTCGCAACAGACTCCATGGGCCGGAGCCGAGCCCAATGCTTGAAGCTGAATCATAGATTGACGGAGATCCGCTACCTCCAAAGAAAGACCCTGCATGCGGTCAACCAGGTCAGAAAGCGGATCCATGTCAAAAAGGACGGTTTCGGGCGGATTATAATGTCACGGCTGTATGTGAGCAACAAGAGCATACACAGTGAGTTAGCTACTGACCGGACCCAAACTAGGGAACATAAAGGGTGACCCCTGTCAGACCCTAAAAGCTCTCCCTATGCTGCTAAGCCCATGTCCAGATCCAGATGGTGGATCGAGACATGCCCGCGTACCTAAGGCTGATGACCACTGTAACCCCTACAGTAGTGGAAGGGGCACGGCCACCGGTGCCCTGCTCAGTATATGGACGGAACCGGGTCGCTCGGATCCAGTCAGCAAAACAAACAGAAACACACAATGTCTGCACACTTAACTGAAGGAGCTGCAGCAGCAGTGAAAACAGATCCAAAGTCAGCAGACAATGTCCGAAGTACTTGCTTCAGTAGAACACAGGTCCAGAAAAGATATCACACCAGTGAAGATACTCAAGCGAGAGATACTGCACAAATGAAGAAGTATAATCCGCACCGTACAAAGGAAGAGAGGTGATTTAAAGGCAGAGCAATCAAACACAGGAGGGACAGCTGGGAGGAAGGAAACAGAAAGTAAAGACCTCATCACAGGGGCGGAGAAACAGAGCTGTGAGAACGTCTCAAAGCTCTAGTAGTTACATCATCACAGGGGTGGAGAAACAGAGCTGTGAGAACGTCTCAAAGCTCTGGTAGTGACACATGCTTAAGTTCCTTGGGCCCAGTGCAAGTGAAGGATTTATTCCTAGTGGTAAAGACCACATCATTATCTTATTAGAGATGTGTTAATCTGGGTTGTCTCACTTTAGCAAAGAGAATTTATCATGCAGTGTAAATTTAATAACAGGGATTTACTATTTTATGGTGACTTTTTCAGTTGCCACTTTTGCTAGCTTGATTTATTTTTTCAGCACATTATACACTGCTCATTTGCATGATTATGATGACCACCCTACAATCAGGCAGCAGTGCCCATGCTTTCACAATATCGGACAAAACACCGGCCTAGTTGAGCTCCCATGGTCCCGCCTACTAGATAGACCACTGCTTTGTCTTATAGTGTGCAAGCAAGACCACTGCTTATGGATAGCAGGCTTTTTGTAACCATGGAAACAAGCAGTGTATGATATGATAGAAAAATGAATGCAGCCAGAAAAGGAAACAATAGAATTATTTGTAATACATTGGGACTAGTATTGCCTTTATCTACATAATAAAGGTCAGTTGCAGAAGTGAGACAACCGCTGTAAGTTCCTGGGACCCTGTCCAACTGAAGGATGAGTTCCTTTAGATCTATAGCTGTTACTTTTTAGAGAGAAAATCAAATATGGGGTTATGCTGAGAAAAATCTTATGGTAGTGAAATAGCAAAGATTTTTGTAGTATGCAATTTACTGTGTATAATCCATAAATATAGAGTTTGTTCTGCTACTTTGCCTAAATTATAAGCAAATTGGTAAAAGATTCTTTCTACCTAAAGGGTAGACATATCACCTATAATGGTGCTGGACAGGATAGCTGTAGGGGCGTGTGAGGAGGCTATTATTTTTTTAATAGGTGACCTTTAACCTCTTTATTTATAATTTAAGGAAAGTAGCCCATAAGTCTATCTTTTCCAAGGTCTTGAATCTTTGAAAAGTATCTAGGATTTATATTTGAACATTGACAATGCTTGTTTCTTCCAATAGATTTGTAGTACTAATAATTATCTCTGCTCTTGAGATAAAAATGTTCTCTTTAAATACACTTGATATACTTGACTGGCCTCCTCTTTAGAGGTAAAACCGATATGTTTAATTAATGGAGGCCAAATCAAAGAGTAGAATAAGTTCTAGAAGTAAAAATTGTGTCAATAACTTTCTAGAGACATGCTTAAGTTCCTTGGGCCCAGTGCAAGTGAAGGATTTATTCCTAGAGGTAAAGACCACATCATTATCTTATTAGAGATGTGTTAATCTGGGTTGTCTCACTTTAGCAAAGAGAATTTATCATGCAGTGTAAATTTAATAACAGGCATTTACTATTTTATGGTGACTTTTTCAGTTGCCACTTTTGCTAGCTTGATTTATTTTTCCAGCACATTATACACTGCTCATTTCCATGATTATGATGACCACCCTACAATCAGGCAGCAGTGCCCATGCTTTCACAATATCGGACAAAACACCGGCCTAGTTGAGCTCCCATGGTCCCGCCTACTAGATAGACCACTGCTTTGTCTTATAGTGTGCAAGCAAGACCACTGCTTATGGATAGCAGGCTTTTTGTAACCATGGAAACAAGCAGTGTATGATATGATAGAAAAATGAATGCAGCCAGAAAAGGAAACAATAGAATTATTTGTAATACATTGGGACTAGTATTGCCTTTATCTACATAATAAAGGTCAGTTGCAGAAGTGAGACAACCGCTGTAAGTTCCTGGGACCCTGTCCAACTGAAGGATGAGTTCCTTTAGATCTATAGCTGTTACTTTTTAGAGAGAAAATCAAATATGGGGTTATGCTGAGAAAAATCTTATGGTAGTGAAATAGCAAAGATTTTTGTAGTATGCAATTTACTGTGTATAATCCATAAATATAGAGTTTGTTCTGCTACTTTGCCTAAATTATAAGCAAATTGGTAAAAGATTATTTCTACCTAAAGGGTAGACATATCACCTATATTGGTGCTGGACAGGATAGCTGTAGGGGCGTGTGAGGAGGCTATTATTTTTTTAATAGGTGACCTTTAACCTCTTTATTTATAATTTAAGGAAAGTAGCCCATAAGTCTATCTTTTCCAAGGTCTTGAATCTTTGAAAAGTATCTAGGATTTATATTTGAACATTGACAATGCTTGTTTCTTCCAATAGATTTGTAGTACTAATAATTATCTCTGCTCTTGAGATAAAAATGTTCTCTTTAAATACACTTGATATACTTGACTGGCCTCCTCTTTAGAGGTAAAACCGATATGTTTAATTAATGGAGGCCAAATCAAAGAGTAGAATAAGTTCTAGAAGTAAAAATTGTGTCAATAACTTTCTAGAGACATGCTTAAGTTCCTTGGGCCCAGTGCAAGTGAAGGATTTATTCCTAGAGGTAAAGACCACATCATTATCTTATTAGAGATGTGTTAATCTGGGTTGTCTCACTTTAGCAAAGAGAATTTATCATGCAGTGTAAATTTAATAACAGGCATTTACTATTTTATGGTGACTTTTTCAGTTGCCACTTTTGCTAGCTTGATTTATTTTTCCAGCACATTATACACTGCTCATTTCCATGATTATGATGACCACCCTACAATCAGGCAGCAGTGCCCATGCTTTCACAATATCGGACAAAACACCGGCCTAGTTGAGCTCCCATGGTCCCGCCTACTAGATAGACCACTGCTTTGTCTTATAGTGTGCAAGCAAGACCACTGCTTATGGATAGCAGGCTTTTTGTAACCATGGAAACAAGCAGTGTATGATATGATAGAAAAATGAATGCAGCCAGAAAAGGAAACAATAGAATTATTTGTAATACATTGGGACTAGTATTGCCTTTATCTACATAATAAAGGTCAGTTGCAGAAGTGAGACAACCGCTGTAAGTTCCTGGGACCCTGTCCAACTGAAGGATGAGTTCCTTTAGATCTATAGCTGTTACTTTTTAGAGAGAAAATCAAATATGGGGTTATGCTGAGAAAAATCTTATGGTAGTGAAATAGCAAAGATTTTTGTAGTATGCAATTTTCTGTGTATAATCCATAAATATAGAGTTTGTTCTGCTACTTTGCCTAAATTATAAGCAAATTGGTAAAAGATTCTTTCTACCTAAAGGGTAGACATATCACCTATAATGGTGCTGGACAGGATAGCTGTAGGGGCGTGTGAGGAGGCTATTATTTTTTTAATAGGTGACCTTTAACCTCTTTATTTATAATTTAAGGAAAGTAGCCCATAAGTCTATCTTTTCCAAGGTCTTGAATCTTTGAAAAGTATCTAGGATTTATATTTGAACATTGACAATGCTTGTTTCTTCCAATAGATTTGTAGTACTAATAATTATCTCTGCTCTTGAGATAAAAAATGTTCTCTTTAAATACACTTGATATACTTGACTGGCCTCCTCTTTAGAGGTAAAACCGATATGTTTAATTATTGGAGGCCAAATCAAAGAGTAGAATAAGTTCTAGAAGTAAAAATTGTGTCAATAACTTTCTAGAGACATGCTTAAGTTTCTTGGGCCCAGTGCAAGTGAAGGATTTATTCCTAGAGGTAAAGACCACATCATTATCTTATTAGAGATGTGTTAATCTGGGTTGTCTTATTTTAGCAAGGAGAAATTATCATGCAGTGTAAATTTAATAACAGGCATTTACTATTTTATGGTGACTTTTTCAGTTGCCACTTTTGCTAGCTTGATTCATTTTTCCAGCACATTATACACTGCTCATTTCCATGGTTATGATGACCACCCTACAATCAGGCAGCAGTGCCCATGCTTTCACAATATCGGACAAAACACCGGCCTAGTTGAGCTCCCATGGTCCCGCCTACTAGATAGACCACTGCTTTGTCTTATAGTGTGCAAGCAAGACCACTGCTTATGGATAGCAGGCTTTTTGTAACCATGGAAACAAGCAGTGCATGATATGATAGAAAAATGAATGCAGCCAGAAAAGGAAACAATAGAATTATTTGTAATACATCGGGACTAGTATTGCCTTTATCTACATAATAAAGGTCAGTTGCAGAAGTGAGACAACCGCTGTAAGTTCCTGGGACCCTGTCCAACTGAAGGATGAGTTCCTTTAGATCTATAGCTGTTACTTTTTAGAGAGAAAATCAAATATGGGGTTATGCTGAGAAAAATCTTATGGTAGTGAAATAGCAAAGATTTTTGTAGTATGCAATTTACTGTGTATAATCCATAAATATAGAGTTTGTTCTGCTACTTTGCCTAAATTATAAGCAAATTGGTAAAAGATTCTTTCTACCTAAAGGGTAGACATATCACCTATAATGGTGCTGGACAGGATAGCTGTAGGGCGTGTGAGGAGGCTATTATTTTTTTAATAGGTGACCTTTAACCTCTTTATTTATAATTTAAGGAAAGTAGCCCATAAGTCTATCTTTTCCAAGGTCTTGAATCTTTGAAAAGTATCTAGGATTTATATTTGAACATTGACAATGCTTGTTTCTTCCAATAGATTTGTAGTACTAATAATTATCTCTGCTCTTGAGATAAAAAATGTTCTCTTTAAATACACTTGATATACTTGACTGGCCTCCTCTTTAGAGGTAAAACCGATATGTTTAATTAATGGAGGCCAAATCAAAGAGTAGAATAAGTTCTAGAAGTAAAAATTGTGTCAATAACTTTCTAGAGACATGCTTAAGTTCCTTGGGCCCAGTGCAAGTGAAGGATTTATTCCTAGAGGTAAAGACCACATCATTATCTTATTAGAGATGTGTTAATCTGGGTTGTCTCACTTTAGCAAAGAGAATTTATCATGCAGTGTAAATTTAATAACAGGCATTTACTATTTTATGGTGACTTTTTCAGTTGCCACTTTTGCTAGCTTGATTTATTTTTCCAGCACATTATACACTGCTCATTTCCATGATTATGATGACCACCCTACAATCAGGCAGCAGTGCCCATGCTTTCACAATATCGGACAAAACACCGGCCTAGTTGAGCTCCCATGGTCCCGCCTACTAGATAGACCACTGCTTTGTCTTATAGTGTGCAAGCAAGACCACTGCTTATGGATAGCAGGCTTTTTGTAACCATGGAAACAAGCAGTGTATGATATGATAGAAAAATGAATGCAGCCAGAAAAGGAAACAATAGAATTATTTGTAATACATTGGGACTAGTATTGCCTTTATCTACATAATAAAGGTCAGTTGCAGAAGTGAGACAACCGCTGTAAGTTCCTGGGACCCTGTCCAACTGAAGGATGAGTTCCTTTAGATCTATAGCTGTTACTTTTTAGAGAGAAAATCAAATATGGGGTTATGCTGAGAAAAATCTTATGGTAGTGAAATAGCAAAGATTTTTGTAGTATGCAATTTACTGTGTATAATCCATAAATATAGAGTTTGTTCTGCTACTTTGCCTAAATTATAAGCAAATTGGTAAAAGATTCTTTCTACCTAAAGGGTAGACATATCACCTATAATGGTGCTGGACAGGATAGCTGTAGGGGCGTGTGAGGAGGCTATTATTTTTTTAATAGGTGACCTTTAACCTCTTTATTTATAATTTAAGGAAAGTAGCCCATAAGTCTATCTTTTCCAAGGTCTTGAATCTTTGAAAAGTATCTAGGATTTATATTTGAACATTGACAATGCTTGTTTCTTCCAATAGATTTGTAGTACTAATAATTATCTCTGCTCTTGAGATAAAAAATGTTCTCTTTAAATACCCTTGATATACTTGACTGGCCTCCTCGTTCGAGGTAAAACCGATATGTTTAATTATTGGAGGCCAAATCAAAGAGTAGAATAAGTTCTAGAAGTAAAAATTGTGTCAATAACTTTCTAGAGACATGCTTAAGTTTCTTGGGCCCAGTGCAAGTGAAGGATTTATTCCTAGAGGTAAAGACCACATCATTATCTTATTAGAGATGTGTTAATCTGGGTTGTCTTATTTTAGCAAGGAGAAATTATCATGCAGTGTAAATTTAATAACAGGCATTTACTATTTTATGGTGACTTTTTCAGTTGCCACTTTTGCTAGCTTGATTCATTTTTCCAGCACATTATACACTGCTCATTTCCATGGTTATGATGACCACCCTACAATCAGGCAGCAGTGCCCATGCTTTCACAATATCGGACAAAACACCGGCCTAGTTGAGCTCCCATGGTCCCGCCTACTAGATAGACCACTGCTTTGTCTTATAGTGTGCAAGCAAGACCACTGCTTATGGATAGCAGGCTTTTTGTAACCATGGAAACAAGCAGTGCATGATATGATAGAAAAATGAATGCAGCCAGAAAAGGAAACAATAGAATTATTTGTAATACATCGGGACTAGTATTGCCTTTATCTACATAATAAAGGTCAGTTGCAGAAGTGAGACAACCGCTGTAAGTTCCTGGGACCCTGTCCAACTGAAGGATGAGTTCCTTTAGATCTATAGCTGTTACTTTTTAGAGAGAAAATCAAATATGGGGTTATGCTGAGAAAAATCTTATGGTAGTGAAATAGCAAAGATTTTTGTAGTATGCAATTTACTGTGTATAATCCATAAATATAGAGTTTGTTCTGCTACTTTGCCTAAATTATAAGCAAATTGGTAAAAGATTCTTTCTACCTAAAGGGTAGACATATCACCTATAATGGTGCTGGACAGGATAGCTGTAGGGGCGTGTGAGGAGGCTATTATTTTTTTAATAGGTGACCTTTAACCTCTTTATTTATAATTTAAGGAAAGTAGCCCATAAGTCTATCTTTTCCAAGGTCTTGAATCTTTGAAAAGTATCTAGGATTTATATTTGAACATTGACAATGCTTGTTTCTTCCAATAGATTTGTAGTACTAATAATTATCTCTGCTCTTGAGATAAAAAATGTTCTCTTTAAATACACTTGATATACTTGACTGGCCTCCTCTTTAGAGGTAAAACCGATATGTTTAATTAATGGAGGCCAAATCAAAGAGTAGAATAAGTTCTAGAAGTAAAAATTGTGTCAATAACTTTCTAGAGACATGCTTAAGTTCCTTGGGCCCAGTGCAAGTGAAGGATTTATTCCTAGAGGTAAAGACCACATCATTATCTTATTAGAGATGTGTTAATCTGGGTTGTCTCACTTTAGCAAAGAGAATTTATCATGCAGTGTAAATTTAATAACAGGCATTTACTATTTTATGGTGACTTTTTCAGTTGCCACTTTTGCTAGCTTGATTTATTTTTCCAGCACATTATACACTGCTCATTTCCATGATTATGATGACCACCCTACAATCAGGCAGCAGTGCCCATGCTTTCACAATATCGGACAAAACACCGGCCTAGTTGAGCTCCCATGGTCCCGCCTACTAGATAGACCACTGCTTTGTCTTATAGTGTGCAAGCAAGACCACTGCTTATGGATAGCAGGCTTTTGTAACCATGGAAACAAGCAGTGTATGATATGATAGAAAAATGAATGCAGCCAGAAAAGGAAACAATAGAATTATTTGTAATACATTGGGACTAGTATTGCCTTTATCTACATAATAAAGGTCAGTTGCAGAAGTGAGACAACCGCTGTAAGTTCCTGGGACCCTGTCCAACTGAAGGATGAGTTCCTTTAGATCTATAGCTGTTACTTTTTAGAGAGAAAATCAAATATGGGGTTATGCTGAGAAAAATCTTATGGTAGTGAAATAGCAAAGATTTTTGTAGTATGCAATTTTCTGTGTATAATCCATAAATATAGAGTTTGTTCTGCTACTTTGCCTAAATTATAAGCAAATTGGTAAAAGATTATTTCTACCTAAAGGGTAGACATATCACCTATATTGGTGCTGGACAGGATAGCTGTAGGGGCGTGTGAGGAGGCTATTATTTTTTTAATAGGTGACCTTTAACCTCTTTATTTATAATTTAAGGAAAGTAGCCCATAAGTCTATCTTTTCCAAGGTCTTGAATCTTTGAAAAGTATCTAGGATTTATATTTGAACATTGACAATGCTTGTTTCTTCCAATAGATTTGTAGTACTAATAATTATCTCTGCTCTTGAGATAAAAATGTTCTCTTTAAATACACTTGATATACTTGACTGGCCTCCTCTTTAGAGGTAAAACCGATATGTTTAATTAATGGAGGCCAAATCAAAGAGTAGAATAAGTTCTAGAAGTAAAAATTGTGTCAATAACTTTCTAGAGACATGCTTAAGTTCCTTGGGCCCAGTGCAAGTGAAGGATTTATTCCTAGAGGTAAAGACCACATCATTATCTTATTAGAGATGTGTTAATCTGGGTTGTCTCACTTTAGCAAAGAGAATTTATCATGCAGTGTAAATTTAATAACAGGCATTTACTATTTTATGGTGACTTTTTCAGTTGCCACTTTTGCTAGCTTGATTTATTTTTCCAGCACATTATACACTGCTCATTTCCATGATTATGATGACCACCCTACAATCAGGCAGCAGTGCCCATGCTTTCACAATATCGGACAAAACACCGGCCTAGTTGAGCTCCCATGGTCCCGCCTACTAGATAGACCACTGCTTTGTCTTATAGTGTGCAAGCAAGACCACTGCTTATGGATAGCAGGCTTTTGTAACCATGGAAACAAGCAGTGTATGATATGATAGAAAAATGAATGCAGCCAGAAAAGGAAACAATAGAATTATTTGTAATACATTGGGACTAGTATTGCCTTTATCTACATAATAAAGGTCAGTTGCAGAAGTGAGACAACCGCTGTAAGTTCCTGGGACCCTGTCCAACTGAAGGATGAGTTCCTTTAGATCTATAGCTGTTACTTTTAGAGAGAAAATCAAATATGGGGTTATGCTGAGAAAAATCTTATGGTAGTGAAATAGCAAAGATTTTTGTAGTATGCAATTTTCTGTGTATAATCCATAAATATAGAGTTTGTTCTGCTACTTTGCCTAAATTATAAGCAAATTGGTAAAAGATTCTTTCTACCTAAAGGGTAGACATATCACCTATAATGGTGCTGGACAGGATAGCTGTAGGGGCGTGTGAGGAGGCTATTATTTTTTTAATAGGTGACCTTTAACCTCTTTATTTATAATTTAAGGAAAGTAGCCCATAAGTCTATCTTTTCCAAGGTCTTGAATCTTTGAAAAGTATCTAGGATTTATATTTGAACATTGACAATGCTTGTTTCTTCCAATAGATTTGTAGTACTAATAATTATCTCTGCTCTTGAGATAAAAAATGTTCTCTTTAAATACACTTGATATACTTGACTGGCCTCCTCTTTAGAGGTAAAACCGATATGTTTAATTAATGGAGGCCAAATCAAAGAGTAGAATAAGTTCTAGAAGTAAAAATTGTGTCAATAACTTTCTAGAGACATGCTTAAGTTCCTTGGGCCCAGTGCAAGTGAAGGATTTATTCCTAGAGGTAAAGACCACATCATTATCTTATTAGAGATGTGTTAATCTGGGTTGTCTCACTTTAGCAAAGAGAATTTATCATGCAGTGTAAATTTAATAACAGGCATTTACTATTTTATGGTGACTTTTTCAGTTGCCACTTTTGCTAGCTTGATTTATTTTTCCAGCACATTATACACTGCTCATTTCCATGATTATGATGACCACCCTACAATCAGGCAGCAGTGCCCATGCTTTCACAATATCGGACAAAACACCGGCCTAGTTGAGCTCCCATGGTCCCGCCTACTAGATAGACCACTGCTTTGTCTTATAGTGTGCAAGCAAGACCACTGCTTATGGATAGCAGGCTTTTTGTAACCATGGAAACAAGCAGTGTATGATATGATAGAAAAATGAATGCAGCCAGAAAAGGAAACAATAGAATTATTTGTAATACATTGGGACTAGTATTGCCTTTATCTACATAATAAAGGTCAGTTGCAGAAGTGAGACAACCGCTGTAAGTTCCTGGGACCCTGTCCAACTGAAGGATGAGTTCCTTTAGATCTATAGCTGTTACTTTTTAGAGAGAAAATCAAATATGGGGTTATGCTGAGAAAAATCTTATGGTAGTGAAATAGCAAAGATTTTTGTAGTATGCAATTTTCTGTGTATAATCCATAAATATAGAGTTTGTTCTGCTACTTTGCCTAAATTATAAGCAAATTGGTAAAAGATTATTTCTACCTAAAGGGTAGACATATCACCTATAATGGTGCTGGACAGGATAGCTGTAGGGGCGTGTGAGGAGGCTATTATTTTTTTAATAGGTGACCTTTAACCTCTTTATTTATAATTTAAGGAAAGTAGCCCATAAGTCTATCTTTTCCAAGGTCTTGAATCTTTGAAAAGTATCTAGGATTTATATTTGAACATTGACAATGCTTGTTTCTTCCAATAGATTTGTAGTACTAATAATTATCTCTGCTCTTGAGATAAAAAATGTTCTCTTTAAATACCCTTGATATACTTGACTGGCCTCCTCGTTCGAGGTAAAACCGATATGTTTAATTATTGAAGGCCAAATCAAAGAGTAGAATAAGTTCTAGAAGTAAAAATTGTGTCAATAACTTTCTAGAGACATGCTTAAGTTTCTTGGGCCCAGTGCAAGTGAAGGATTTATTCCTAGAGGTAAAGACCACATCATTATCTTATTAGAGATGTGTTAATCTGGGTTGTCTTATTTTAGCAAGGAGAAATTATCATGCAGTGTAAATTTAATAACAGGCATTTACTATTTTATGGTGACTTTTTCAGTTGCCACTTTTGCTAGCTTGATTCATTTTTCCAGCACATTATACACTGCTCATTTCCATGGTTATGATGACCACCCTACAATCAGGCAGCAGTGCCCATGCTTTCACAATATCGGACAAAACACCGGCCTAGTTGAGCTCCCATGGTCCCGCCTACTAGATAGACCACTGCTTTGTCTTATAGTGTGCAAGCAAGACCACTGCTTATGGATAGCAGGCTTTTTGTAACCATGGAAACAAGCAGTGCATGATATGATAGAAAAATGAATGCAGCCAGAAAAGGAAACAATAGAATTATTTGTAATACATCGGGACTAGTATTGCCTTTATCTACATAATAAAGGTCAGTTGCAGAAGTGAGACAACCGCTGTAAGTTCCTGGGACCCTGTCCAACTGAAGGATGAGTTCCTTTAGATCTATAGCTGTTACTTTTTAGAGAGAAAATCAAATATGGGGTTATGCTGAGAAAAATCTTATGGTAGTGAAATAGCAAAGATTTTTGTAGTATGCAATTTACTGTGTATAATCCATAAATATAGAGTTTGTTCTGCTACTTTGCCTAAATTATAAGCAAATTGGTAAAAGATTCTTTCTACCTAAAGGGTAGACATATCACCTATAATGGTGCTGGACAGGATAGCTGTAGGGGCGTGTGAGGAGGCTATTATTTTTGTTAATTGGTGACCTTTAACCTCTTTATTTATAATTTAAGGAAAGTAGCCCATAAGTCTATCTTTTCCAAGGTCTTGAATCTTTGAAAAGTATCTAGGATTTATATTTGAACATTGACAATGCTTGTTTCTTCCAATAGATTTGTAGTACTAATAATTATCTCTGCTCTTGAGATAAAAATTGTTCTCTTTAAATACCCTTGATATACTTGACTGGCCTCCTCGTTCGAGGTAAAACCGATATGTTTAATTATTGGAGGCCAAATCAAAGAGTAGAATAAGTTCTAGAAGTAAAAATTGTGTCAATAACTTTCTAGAGACATGCTTAAGTTTCTTGGGCCCAGTGCAAGTGAAGGATTTATTCCTAGAGGTAAAGACCACATCATTATCTTATTAGAGATGTGTTAATCTGGGTTGTCTTATTTTAGCAAGGAGAAATTATCATGCAGTGTAAATTTAATAACAGGCATTTACTATTTTATGGTGACTTTTTCAGTTGCCACTTTTGCTAGCTTGATTTATTTTTCCAGCACATTATACACTGCTCATTTCCATGATTATGATGACCACCCTACAATCAGGCAGCAGTGCCCATGCTTTCACAATATCGGACAAAACACCGGCCTAGTTGAGCTCCCATGTTCCCGCCTACTAGATAGACCACTGCTTTGTCTTATAGTGTGCAAGCAAGACCACTGTTTATGGATAGCAGGCTTTTTGTAACCATGGAAACAAGCAGTGTATGATATGATAGAAAAATGAATGCAGCCAGAAAAGGAAACAATAGAATTATTTGTAATACATTGGGACTAGTATTGCCTTTATCTACATAATAAAGGTCAGTTGCAGAAGTGAGACAACCACTGTAAGTTCCTGGGACCCTGTCCAACTGAAGGATGAGTTCCTTTAGATCTATAGCTGTTACTTTTTAGAGAGAAAATCAAATATGGGGTTATGCTGAGAAAAATCTTATGGTACTGAAATAGCAAAGATTTTTGTAGTATGCAATTTTCTGTGTATAATCCATAAATATAGAGTTTGTTCTGCTACTTTGCCTAAATTATAAGCAAATTGGTAAAAGATTATTTCTACCTAAAGGGTAGACATATCACCTATATTGGTGCTGGACAGGATAGCTGTAGGGGCGTGTGAGGAGGCTATTATTTTTTTAATAGGTGACCTTTAACCTCTTTATTTATAATTTAAGGAAAGTAGCCCATTAGTCTATCTTTTCCAAGGTCTTAAATCTTTGAAAAGTATCTAGGATTTATATTTGAACATTGACAATGCTTGTTTCTTCCAATAGATTTGTAGTACTAATAATTATCTCTGCTCTTGAGATAAAAAATGTTCTCTTTAAATACACTTGATATACATGACTGGCCTCCTCTTTAGAGGTAAAACCGATATGTTTAATTAATGGAGGCCAAATCAAAGAGTAGAATAAGTTCTAGAAGTAAAAATTGTGTCAATAACTTTCTAGAGACATGCTTAAGTTCCTTGGGCCCAGTGCAAGTGAAGGATTTATTCCTAGTGGTAAAGACCACATCATTATCTTATTAGAGATGTGTTAATCTGGGTTGTCTCACTTTAGCAAAGAGAATTTATCATGCAGTGTAAATTTAATAACAGGGATTTACTATTTTATGGTGACTTTTTCAGTTGCCACTTTTGCTAGCTTGATTTATTTTTCCAGCAAATTATACACTGCTCATTTCCATGATTATGATGACCACCCTACAATCAGGCAGCAGTGCCCATGCTTTCACAATATCGGACAAAACACCGGCCTAGTTGAGCTCCCATGGTCCCGCCTACTAGATAGACCACTGCTTTGTCTTATAGTGTGCAAGCAAGACCACTGCTTATGGATAGCAGGCTTTTTGTAACCATGGAAACAAGCAGTGTATGATATGATAGAAAAATGAATGCAGCCAGAAAAGGAAACAATAGAATTATTTGTAATACATTGGGACTAGTATTGCCTTTATCTACATAATAAAGGTCAGTTGCAGAAGTGAGACAACCGCTGTAAGTTCCTGGGACCCTGTCCAACTGAAGGATGAGTTCCTTTAGATCTATAGCTGTTACTTTTTAGAGAGAAAATCAAATATGGGGTTATGCTGAGAAAAATCTTATGGTAGTGAAATAGCAAAGATTTTTGTAGTATGCAATTTTCTGTGTATAATCCATAAATATAGAGTTTGTTCTGCTACTTTGCCTAAATTATAAGCAAATTGGTAAAAGATTCTTTCTACCTAAAGGGTAGACATATCACCTATATTGGTGCTGGACAGGATAGCTGTAGGGGCGTGTGAGGAGGCTATTATTTTTTTAATAGGTGACCTTTAACCTCTTTATTTATAATTTAAGGAAAGTAGCCCATAAGTCTATCTTTTCCAAGGTCTTGAATCTTTGAAAAGTATCTAGGATTTATATTTGAACATTGACAATGCTTGTTTCTTCCAATAGATTTGTAGTACTAATAATTATCTCTGCTCTTGAGATAAAAAATGTTCTCTTTAAATAGCCTTGATATACTTGAATGGCCTCCTCCTTCGAGGTAAAACCGATATGTTTAATTATTGAAGGACAAATCAAAGAGTAGAATAAGTTCTAGAAGTAAAAATTGTGTCAATAACTTTCTAGAGACATGCTTAAGTTTCTTGGGCCCAGTGCAAGTGAAGGATTTATTCCTAGAGGTAATGACCACATCATTATCTTATTAGAGATGTGTTAACCTGGGTTGTCTTATTTTAGCAAGGAGAAATTATCATGCAGTGTAAATTTAATAACAGGCATTTACTATTTTATGGTGACTTTTTCAGTTGCCACTTTTGCTAGCTTGATTCATTTTTCCAGCACATTATACACTGCTCATTTCCATGGTTATGATGACCACCCTACAATCAGGCAGCAGTGCCCATGCTTTCACAATATCGGACAAAACACCGGCCTAGTTGAGCTCCCATGGTCCCGCCTACTAGATAGACCACTGCTTTGTCTTATAGTGTGCAAGCAAGACCACTGCTTATGGATAGCAGGCTTTTTGTAACCATGGAAACAAGCAGTGCATGATATGATAGAAAAATGAATGCAGCCAGAAAAGGAAACAATAGAATTATTTGTAATACATCGGGACTAGTATTGCCTTTATCTACATAATAAAGGTCAGTTGCAGAAGTGAGACAACCGCTGTAAGTTCCTGGGACCCTGTCCAACTGAAGGATGAGTTCCTTTAGATCTATAGCTGTTACTTTTTAGAGAGAAAATCAAATATGGGGTTATGCTGAGAAAAATCTTATGGTAGTGAAATAGCAAAGATTTTTGTAGTATGCAATTTACTGTGTATAATCCATAAATATAGAGTTTGTTCTGCTACTTTGCCTAAATTATAAGCAAATTGGTAAAAGATTCTTTCTACCTAAAGGGTAGACATATCACCTATAATGGTGCTGGACAGGATAGCTGTAGGGGCGTGTGAGGAGGCTATTATTTTTTTAATAGGTGACCTTTAACCTCTTTATTTATAATTTAAGGAAAGTAGCCCATAAGTCTATCTTTTCCAAGGTCTTGAATCTTTGAAAAGTATCTAGGATTTATATTTGAACATTGACAATGCTTGTTTCTTCCAATAGATTTGTAGTACTAATAATTATCTCTGCTCTTGAGATAAAAATGTTCTCTTTAAATACACTTGATATACTTGACTGGCCTCCTCTTTAGAGGTAAAACCGATATGTTTAATTAATGGAGGCCAAATCAAAGAGTAGAATAAGTTCTAGAAGTAAAAATTGTGTCAATAACTTTCTAGAGACATGCTTAAGTTCCTTGGGCCCAGTGCAAGTGAAGGATTTATTCCTAGAGGTAAAGACCACATCATTATCTTATTAGAGATGTGTTAATCTGGGTTGTCTTATTTTAGCAAGGAGAAATTATCATGCAGTGTAAATTTAATAACAGGCATTTACTATTTTATGGTGACTTTTTCAGTTGCCACTTTTGCTAGCTTGATTTATTTTTCCAGCACATTATACACTGCTCATTTCCATGGTTATGATGACCACCCTACAATCAGGCAGCAGTGCCCATGCTTTCACAATATCGGACAAAACACCGGCCTAGTTGAGCTCCCATGGTCCCGCCTACTAGATAGACCACTGCTTTGTCTTATAGTGTGCAAGCAAGACCACTGCTTATGGATAGCAGGCTTTTTGTAACCATGGAAACAAGCAGTGTATGATATGATAGAAAAATGAATGCAGCCAGAAAAGGAAACAATAGAATTATTTGTAATACATTGGGACTAGTATTGCCTTTATCTACATAATAAAGGTCAGTTGCAGAAGTGAGACAACCGCTGTAAGTTCCTGGGACCCTGTCCAACTGAAGGATGAGTTCCTTTAGATCTATAGCTGTTACTTTTTAGAGAGAAAATCAAATATGGGGTTATGCTGAGAAAAATCTTATGGTAGTGAAATAGCAAAGATTTTTGTAGTATGCAATTTTCTGTGTATAATCCATAAATATAGAGTTTGTTCTGCTACTTTGCCTAAATTATAAGCAAATTGGTAAAAGATTCTTTCTACCTAAAGGGTAGACATATCACCTATAATGGTGCTGGACAGGATAGCTGTAGGGGCGTGTGAGGAGGCTATTATTTTTTTAATAGGTGACCTTTAACCTCTTTATTTATAATTTAAGGAAAGTAGCCCATAAGTCTATCTTTTCCAAGGTCTTGAATCTTTGAAAAGTATCTAGGATTTATATTTGAACATTGACAATGCTTGTTTCTTCCAATAGATTTGTAGTACTAATAATTATCTCTGCTCTTGAGATAAAAATGTTCTCTTTAAATACACTTGATATACTTGACTGGCCTCCTCTTTAGAGGTAAAACCGATATGTTTAATTAATGGAGGCCAAATCAAAGAGTAGAATAAGTTCTAGAAGTAAAAATTGTGTCAATAACTTTCTAGAGACATGCTTAAGTTCCTTGGGCCCAGTGCAAGTGAAGGATTTATTCCTAGAGGTAAAGACCACATCATTATCTTATTAGAGATGTGTTAATCTGGGTTGTCTCACTTTAGCAAAGAGAATTTATCATGCAGTGTAAATTTAATAACAGGCATTTACTATTTTATGGTGACTTTTTCAGTTGCCACTTTTGCTAGCTTGATTTATTTTTCCAGCACATTATACACTGCTCATTTCCATGGTTATGATGACCACCCTACAATCAGGCAGCAGTGCCCATGCTTTCACAATATCGGACAAAACACCGGCCTAGTTGAGCTCCCATGGTCCCGCCTACTAGATAGACCACTGCTTTGTCTTATAGTGTGCAAGCAAGACCACTGCTTATGGATAGCAGGCTTTTTGTAACCATGGAAACAAGCAGTGTATGATATGATAGAAAAATGAATGCAGCCAGAAAAGGAAACAATAGAATTATTTGTAATACATTGGGACTAGTATTGCCTTTATCTACATAATAAAGGTCAGTTGCAGAAGTGAGACAACCGCTGTAAGTTCCTGGGACCCTGTCCAACTGAAGGATGAGTTCCTTTAGATCTATAGCTGTTACTTTTTAGAGAGAAAATCAAATATGGGGTTATGCTGAGAAAAATCTTATGGTAGTGAAATAGCAAAGATTTTTGTAGTATGCAATTTTCTGTGTATAATCCATAAATATAGAGTTTGTTCTGCTACTTTGCCTAAATTATAAGCAAATTGGTAAAAGATTATTTCTACCTAAAGGGTAGACATATCACCTATAATGGTGCTGGACAGGATAGCTGTAGGGCGTGTGAGGAGGCTATTATTTTTTTAATAGGTGACCTTTAACCTCTTTATTTATAATTTAAGGAAAGTAGCCCATAAGTCTATCTTTTCCAAGGTCTTGAATCTTTGAAAAGTATCTAGGATTTATATTTGAACATTGACAATGCTTGTTTCTTCCAATAGATTTGTAGTACTAATAATTATCTCTGCTCTTGAGATAAAAAATGTTCTCTTTAAATACACTTGATATACTTGACTGGCCTCCTCTTTAGAGGTAAAACCGATATGTTTAATTAATGGAGGCCAAATCAAAGAGTAGAATAAGTTCTAGAAGTAAAAATTGTGTCAATAACTTTCTAGAGACATGCTTAAGTTCCTTGGGCCCAGTGCAAGTGAAGGATTTATTCCTAGAGGTAAAGACCACATCATTATCTTATTAGAGATGTGTTAATCTGGGTTGTCTCACTTTAGCAAAGAGAATTTATCATGCAGTGTAAATTTAATAACAGGCATTTACTATTTTATGGTGACTTTTTCAGTTGCCACTTTTGCTAGCTTGATTTATTTTTCCAGCACATTATACACTGCTCATTTCCATGGTTATGATGACCACTCTACAATCAGGCAGCAGTGCCCATGCTTTCACAATATCGGACAAAACACCGGCCTAGTTGAGCTCCCATGGTCCCGCCTACTAGATAGACCACTGCTTTGTCTTATAGTGTGCAAGCAAGACCACTGCTTATGGATAGCAGGCTTTTGTAACCATGGAAACAAGCAGTGTATGATATGATAGAAAAATGAATGCAGCCAGAAAAGGAAACAATAGAATTATTTGTAATACATTGGGACTAGTATTGCCTTTATCTACATAATAAAGGTCAGTTGCAGAAGTGAGACAACCGCTGTAAGTTCCTGGGACCCTGTCCAACTGAAGGATGAGTTCCTTTAGATCTATAGCTGTTACTTTTTAGAGAGAAAATCAAATATGGGGTTATGCTGAGAAAAATCTTATGGTAGTGAAATAGCAAAGATTTTTGTAGTATGCAATTTTCTGTGTATAATCCATAAATATAGAGTTTGTTCTGCTACTTTGCCTAAATTATAAGCAAATTGGTAAAAGATTCTTTCTACCTAAAGGGTAGACATATCACCTATATTGGTGCTGGACAGGATAGCTGTAGGGGCGTGTGAGGAGGCTATTATTTTTTTAATAGGTGACCTTTAACCTCTTTATTTATAATTTAAGGAAAGTAGCCCATAAGTCTATCTTTTCCAAGGTCTTGAATCTTTGAAAAGTATCTAGGATTTATATTTGAACATTGACAATGCTTGTTTCTTCCAATAGATTTGTAGTACTAATAATTATCTCTGCTCTTGAGATAAAAATGTTCTCTTTAAATACACTTGATATACATGACTGGCCTCCTCTTTAGAGGTAAAACCGATATGTTTAATTAATGGAGGCCAAATCAAAGAGTAGAATAAGTTCTAGAAGTAAAAATTGTGTCAATAACTTTCTAGAGACATGCTTAAGTTCCTTGGGCCCAGTGCAAGTGAAGGATTTATTCCTAGAGGTAAAGACCACATCATTATCTTATTAGAGATGTGTTAATCTGGGTTGTCTCACTTTAGCAAAGAGAATTTATCATGCAGTGTAAATTTAATAACAGGGATTTACTATTTTATGGTGACTTTTTCAGTTGCCACTTTTGCTAGCTTGATTTATTTTTCCAGCACATTATACACTGCTCATTTCCATGATTATGATGACCACCCTACAATCAGGCAGCAGTGCCCATGCTTTCACAATATCGGACAAAACACCGGCCTAGTTGAGCTCCCATGGTCCCGCCTACTAGATAGACCACTGCTTTGTCTTATAGTGTGCAAGCAAGACCACTGCTTATGGATAGCAGGCTTTTTGTAACCATGGAAACAAGCAGTGTATGATATGATAGAAAAATGAATGCAGCCAGAAAAGGAAACAATAGAATTATTTGTAATACATTGGGACTAGTATTGCCTTTATCTACATAATAAAGGTCAGTTGCAGAAGTGAGACAACCGCTGTAAGTTCCTGGGACCCTGTCCAACTGAAGGATGAGTTCCTTTAGATCTATAGCTGTTACTTTTTAGAGAGAAAATCAAATATGGGGTTATGCTGAGAAAAATCTTATGGTAGTGAAATAGCAAAGATTTTTGTAGTATGCAATTTTCTGTGTATAATCCATAAATATAGAGTTTGTTCTGCTACTTTGCCTAAATTATAAGCAAATTGGTAAAAGATTCTTTCTACCTAAAGGGTAGACATATCACCTATATTGGTGCTGGACAGGATAGCTGTAGGGGCGTGTGAGGAGGCTATTATTTTTTTAATAGGTGACCTTTAACCTCTTTATTTATAATTTAAGGAAAGTAGCCCATAAGTCTATCTTTTCCAAGGTCTTGAATCTTTGAAAAGTATCTAGGATTTATATTTGAACATTGACAATGCTTGTTTCTTCCAATAGATTTGTAGTACTAATAATTATCTCTGCTCTTGAGATAAAAAATGTTCTCTTTAAATAGCCTTGATATACTTGAATGGCCTCCTCCTTCGAGGTAAAACCGATATGTTTAATTATTGAAGGACAAATCAAAGAGTAGAATAAGTTCTAGAAGTAAAAATTGTGTCAATAACTTTCTAGAGACATGCTTAAGTTTCTTGGGCCCAGTGCAAGTGAAGGATTTATTCCTAGAGGTAATGACCACATCATTATCTTATTAGAGATGTGTTAACCTGGGTTGTCTTATTTTAGCAAGGAGAAATTATCATGCAGTGTAAATTTAATAACAGGCATTTACTATTTTATGGTGACTTTTTCAGTTGCCACTTTTGCTAGCTTGATTCATTTTTCCAGCACATTATACACTGCTCATTTCCATGGTTATGATGACCACCCTACAATCAGGCAGCAGTGCCCATGCTTTCACAATATCGGACAAAACACCGGCCTAGTTGAGCTCCCATGGTCCCGCCTACTAGATAGACCACTGCTTTGTCTTATAGTGTGCAAGCAAGACCACTGCTTATGGATAGCAGGCTTTTTGTAACCATGGAAACAAGCAGTGCATGATATGATAGAAAAATGAATGCAGCCAGAAAAGGAAACAATAGAATTATTTGTAATACATCGGGACTAGTATTGCCTTTATCTACATAATAAAGGTCAGTTGCAGAAGTGAGACAACCGCTGTAAGTTCCTGGGACCCTGTCCAACTGAAGGATGAGTTACTTTAGATCTATAGCTGTTACTTTTTAGAGAGAAAATCAAATATGGGGTTATGCTGAGAAAAATCTTATGGTAGTGAAATAGCAAAGATTTTTGTAGTATGCAATTTACTGTGTATAATCCATAAATATAGAGTTTGTTCTGCTACTTTGCCTAAATTATAAGCAAATTGGTAAAAGATTCTTTCTACCTAAAGGGTAGACATATCACCTATAATGGTGCTGGACAGGATAGCTGTAGGGGCGTGTGAGGAGGCTATTATTTTTGTTAATAGGTGACCTTTAACCTCTTTATTTATAATTTAAGGAAAGTAGCCCATAAGTCTATCTTTCCAAGGTCTTGAATCTTTGAAAAGTATCTAGGATTTATATTTGAACATTGACAATGCTTGTTTCTTCCAATAGATTTGTAGTACTAATAATTATCTCTGCTCTTGAGATAAAAATTGTTCTCTTTAAATACACTTGATATACTTGACTGGCCTCCTCGTTAGAGGTAAAACCGATATGTTTAATTATTGGAGGCCAAATCAAAGAGTAGAATAAGTTCTAGAAGTAAAAATTGTGTCAATAACTTTCTAGAGACATGCTTAAGTTTCTTGGGCCCAGTGCAAGTGAAGGATTTATTCCTAGAGGTAAAGACCACATCATTATCTTATTAGAGATGTGTTAATCTGGGTTGTCTTATTTTAGCAAGGAGAAATTATCATGCAGTGTAAATTTAATAACAGGCATTTACTATTTTATGGTGACTTTTTCAGTTGCCACTTTTGCTAGCTTGATTTATTTTTCCAGCACATTATACACTGCTCATTTCCATGATTATGATGACCACCCTACAATCAGGCAGCAGTGCCCATGCTTTCACAATATCGGACAAAACACCGGCCTAGTTGAGCTCCCATGTTCCCGCCTACTAGATAGACCACTGCTTTGTCTTATAGTGTGCAAGCAAGACCACTGCTTATGGATAGCAGGCTTTTTGTAACCATGGAAACAAGCAGTGTATGATATGATAGAAAAATGAATGCAGCCAGAAAAGGAAACAATAGAATTATTTGTAATACATTGGGACTAGTATTGCCTTTATCTACATAATAAAGGTCAGTTGCAGAAGTGAGACAACCACTGTAAGTTCCTGGGACCCTGTCCAACTGAAGGATGAGTTCCTTTAGATCTATAGCTGTTACTTTTAGAGAGAAAATCAAATATGGGGTTATGCTGAGAAAAATCTTATGGTAGTGAAATAGCAAAGATTTTTGTAGTATGCAATTTTCTGTGTATAATCCATAAATATAGAGTTTGTTCTGCTACTTTGCCTAAATTATAAGCAAATTGGTAAAAGATTATTTCTACCTAAAGGGTAGACATATCACCTATATTGGTGCTGGACAGGATAGCTGTAGGGCGTGTGAGGAGGCTATTATTTTTTTAATAGGTGACCTTTAACCTCTTTATTTATAATTTAAGGAAAGTAGCCCATAAGTCTATCTTTTCCAAGGTCTTGAATCTTTGAAAAGTATCTAGGATTTATATTTGAACATTGACAATGCTTGTTTCTTCCAATAGATTTGTAGTACTAATAATTATCTCTGCTCTTGAGATAAAAAATGTTCTCTTTAAATACACTTGATATACATGACTGGCCTCCTCTTTAGAGGTAAAACCGATATGTTTAATTAATGGAGGCCAAATCAAAGAGTAGAATAAGTTCTAGAAGTAAAAATTGTGTCAATAACTTTCTAGAGACATGCTTAAGTTCCTTGGGCCCAGTGCAAGTGAAGGATTTATTCCTAGTGGTAAAGACCACATCATTATCTTATTAGAGATGTGCTAATCTGGGTTGTCTCACTTTAGCAAAGAGAATTTATCATGCAGTGTAAATTTAATAACAGGGATTTACTATTTTATGGGGACTTTTTCAGTTGCCACTTTTGCTAGCTTGATTTATTTTTCCATCAAATTATACACTGCTCATTTCCATGATTATGATGACCACCCTACAATCAGGCAGCAGTGCCCATGCTTTCACAATATCGGACAAAACACCGGCCTAGTGGAGCTCCCATGGTCCCGCCTACTAGATAGACCACTGCTTTGTCTTATAGTGTGCAAGCAAGACCACTGTTTATGGATAGCAGGCTTTTTGTAACCATGGAAACAAGCAGTGTATGATATGATAGAAAAATGAATGCAGCCAGAAAAAGAAACAATAGAATTATTTGTAATACATTGGGACTAGTATTGCCTTTATCTACATAATAAAGGTCAGTTGCAGAAGTGAGACAACCGCTGTAAGTTCCTGGGACCCTGTCCAACTGAAGAATGAGTTCCTTTAGATCTATAGCTGTTACTTTTTAGAGAGAAAATCAAATATGGGGTTATGCTGAGAAAAATCTTATGGTAGTGAAATAGCAAAGATTTTTGTAGTATGCAATTTTCTGTGTATAATCCATAAATATAGAGTTTGTTCTGCTACTTTGCCTAAATTATAAGCAAATTGGTAAAAGATTCTTTCTACCTAAAGGGTAGACATATCACCTATATTGGTGCTGGACAGGATAGCTGTAGGGCGTGTGAGGAGGCTATTATTTTTTTAATAGGTGACCTTTAACCTCTTTATTTATAATTTAAGGAAAGTAGCCCATAAGTCTATCTTTTCCAAGGTCTTGAATCTTTGAAAAGTATCTAGGATTTATATTTGAACATTGACAATGCTTGTTTCTTCCAATAGATTTGTAGTACTAATAATTATCTCTGCTCTTGAGATAAAAAATGTTCTCTTTAAATACACTTGATATACTTGACTGGCCTCCTCTTTAGAGGTAAAACCGATATGTTTAATTAATGGAGGCCAAATCAAAGAGTAGAATAAATTCTAGAAGTAAAAATTGTGTCAATAACTTTCTAGAGACATGCTTAAGTTCCTTGGGCCCAGTGCAAGTGAAGGATTTATTCCTAGAGGTAAAGACCACATCATTATCTTATTAGAGATGTGTTAATCTGGGTTGTCTCACTTTAGCAAAGAGAATTGATCATGCAGTGTAAATTTAATAACAGGCATTTACTATTTTATGGTGACTTTTTCAGTTGCCACTTTTGCTAGCTTGATTTATTTTTCCAGCACATTATACACTGCTCATTTCCATGATTATGATGCCCACCCTACAATTAGGCAGCAGTGCCCATGCTTTCACAATATCGGACAAACACCGGCCTAGTTGAGCTTCCATGGTCCCGCCTACTAGATAGACCACTGCTTTGTCTTATAGTGTGCACGCAAGACCACTGCTTATGGATAGCAGGCTTTTTGTAACCATGGAAACAAGCAGTGTATGATATGATAGAAAAATGAATGCAGCCAGAAAAGGAAACAATAGAATTATTTGTAATACATTGGGACTAGTATTGCCTTTATCTACATAATAAAGGTCAGTTGCAGAAGTGAGACAACCGCTGTAAGTTCCTGGGACCCTGTCCAACTGGAAGGATGAGTTCCTTTAGATCTATAGCTGTTACTTTTAGAGAGAAAATCAAATATGGGGTTATGCTGAGAAAAATCTTTATGGTAGTGAAATAGCAAAGATTTTTGTAGTATGCAATTTACTGTGTATAATCCATAAATATAGAGTTTGTTCTGCTACTTTGCCTAAATTATAAGCAAATTGGTAAAAGATTATTTCTACCTAAAGGGTAGACATATCACCTATAATGGTGCTGGACAGGATAGCTGTAGGGGCGTATGAGGAGGCCATTATTTTTTTAATAGGTGACCTTTAACCTCTTTATTTATAATTTAAGGAGAGTAGCCTATAAGTCTATCTTTTCCAAGGTCTTGAATCTTTGAAAAGTATCTAGGATTTATATTTGAACATTGACAATGCTTGTTTCTTTCAATAGATTTGTAGTACTAATAATTATCTCTGCTCTTGAGATAAAAATGTTCTCTTTAAATACACTTGATATACTTGACTGGCCTCATCTTTAGAGGTAAAACCGATATGTTTAATTAATGGAGGCCAAATCAAAGAGTAGAATAAGTTCTAGAAGCAAAAATTGTGTCAATAACTTTCTAGAGACATGCTTAAGTTCTTTGGGCCCAGTGCAAGTGAAGGATCTATTCTGAGAGGTAAAGACCACATCATTATCTTATTAGAGATGTGTTAATCTGGGCTGTCTCAACTTTAGCAATGAGAATTTATCATGCAGTGTAAATTTATTAACAGGCATTTACTATTTATGGTGACTTTTTCAGTTGCCACTTTTGCTAGCTTTGATTTATTTTTCCAGCACGATATATACACTAGCTCATTTCCATGATTATGATGACCACCCACAATTAGGCGAGCAGTGCCCATGCTTTCACACAGATCGGACAAAAACACCGCCTAGTTGAGCTCCCATGGTCCCGCCTACTAGATAGATCTCACCGCTTTGTCTTATAGTGTGCAAGCAAGACCACTGCTTATGGATAGCAGGCTTTTGTAACCATGGAACAAGCAGTGTATGATATGATAGGAAAATGAATGCAGCCAGAAAAGGAAACAATAGGAATTATTTGTAATACATTGGGACTAGTATTGCCTCTATCCATATAATAAAGGTCAGTTGCAGAAGTGAGACAACCGGCTAAGTTCCTGGACCCCGTCCAACTGAAGGATGAGTTCCTTTAGGATCTATAGCTGTTACTTTTTAGAGAGAAAATCAAATATGGGGTTATAGCTGAGAAAAATCTTATGGCAGTGAAATAAGCAAAGATTTTGTAGTATGCAATTTATCTGTGTATAATCCATAAATATAGAGTTTGCTCTGTTACTTTGCCTAAATTATAAGTCAAATTGGTAAAGATTCTTTCTACCTAAAGGGTAGACATATACCTATAATGGTGCTGACAGGATAGCTGTAGGGATGTTGAGGAGGCTACATTATTTTTAATAGGTGACCTTTAACCTCTTTATTTATAATTTAGGAAAGTAGCCCATAAGTCTGTCTTTCTAAGGTCTTGAATCTTTGAAAAGTATCTAGGATTTATATTTGAACATTGACAATGCTTGTTTCTTCCAATAGATTTGTAGTACTAATAATTATCTCTGCTCTTGAGATAAAAATGTTCTCTTTAAATACACTTGATATACTTGACTGGCCTCCTCTTTGAGAGGTAAAACCGATATGTTTAATTAGTGAGGCCAAATCAAGAGTAGAATAGTTCTAGAAGTATGAATTGTGTCAATAACTTTCTAGAGACATGCTTAAGTCTCTTGGGCCCAGTGCAAGTGAAGGATTTATTCCTAGAGGTAAAGACCACATCATTATCTTATTAGAGATGTGTGTTAATCTGGGTTGTCATCACTTTAGCAAGGAGAATTTATCATGCAGTGTAAATTTAATGTCAGGCATTTACTATTTTATGGTGACTTTTTCCAGTTGCCGCTATTTGCTAGCTTGATTCATTTTTCCAGCATTATGCACTGTTCATTTCCATGGTCACTCAGCAGTGACAGAATTAAGGACGGCACATTGTCCTTGTAGCAAGAATTCAGCCGGGTGGCCACCCAGTAATCAGCAATGGTTAGAATGTGGGCAACTCTGTGGTAGTTGCGCAGGCACTGCACAATGTAGTCACTCATGTGCGCCAGGCCGCCCAGAGGCAACGACAAGATGTGGGAGGTGTATCATCTGTCCCCCAGCCACACTCCAGTGATGCCTATGAGCTGCTTTGGGGGCCACCCTGCTGTGAACACGATTCCTCATGATCATCATCATCCTCCTTGTTATACTGCACACCTGTGTCCTGGCTGGACAGTTGTGTACCTGGCCTCTGTTGGTGCAGGAATCCACCCTCCGAGCCACTTATGAATGACTGGCCGTGGAAATGATCCCTCTTCCTCCTCCTCTTCCTCTTGTGCCACATCCTCTTCCATCATCGCCCGAAGTGTTTTATCAATTAGACATAAAAGTGGGATAATAACGCTGAGGACGGCACCATCGACACTGGCCATGTTGGTGGAGAACTCAAAACATAGCAACATGGCACACCCGTCCTGCATGGAGGCTCCTCGTTGGTGGTGAAGTGATGCTGTTCCGCAGAGAGACTCACCTGTGCGTGCTGCAGATGAAACTTCATTATTGCCGGCTGCTGCTTGCACAGTCTCTCCAGCTTGTGCAAGGTGGAGTTCCACCTTGTGGGTACATCGCTTATGAGGACGTGAGCAGGAAGGCTGAAGTTACGCTGCAGCGCAGACAGGCGAGCAGCAGCAGGGTGAGAACGCCGAAAGTGTGCACAGATGGCCCGCACTTTCTGCAGCAGCTCTGATATATTGGGGTAATTTTTCAGAAACCTCTACACCATCAAATTCAGCACACATCCTAGGCAAGGGATGTGCATCAAACCAGCTAGGCCCAGAGCTGCTACGAGATTTCGCCTGTTATCGCACACCACCAGGTCAGGCTTGAGGCTCAGCGGCACCAACCACTCATCAGTCTGTTGTTTCATGCCCGTCCACAGCTCCTGCGCGGTGTGGGGTTTCCCCCAAACAGATGAGTTTCAGAACATCCTGCTGTCTTTTCCCCTGGCTGTGGTGAAGTTGGCGATGCAGTGAGGAAGCTGAGTAGGAGGAGGAGGCAACGAGAAACGTCCTGCAATTTTGGGTGGCGGTAGGACAGGCGCCAAACTCCTATACGCCTCAGGCCCAGCCGTCCTTGCATTGACCCATTGTGCAGTTAGGGAGATATAATGTCCCTGCCCGTGCCTACTGGTCCACGTATCGGTGATTATGTGGACCTTGCCAAAGATGTTGTTGCACAGTGCACACCTGATTTTGTCTGCCACTTGGTTATGCAGGGCAGAGATGGCTTGCCTGGAAAAGTAGTGGCGGCTGGGAACCACATACTGTGGGACAGTCACCGCTATAAGGTTTTTAAAAGTCCACCTCCCAGACGGAATGACAGCATTTCAAAGGCCTGGAATTTTGAAAGGCTGGCATTCAGGGCCAGGGATCGCAGATGAGTAGGGGGGTACTCCCTCTTTCTCTTCAATGTTTGGGGGATGGACAGCTGAACTCTTCTATGGGACAGTGTGGAGATGCTTAATAATGGTGACAGTGGTGGAGGTTGTGGTGTTGCTGCCACATCCTCTGCTTGCGGGGTGGCAGGTACCACTGTCACTACAAAGGGGGAGGAAGAGGCTAAAACCGCAGAAGAAGAGGGAGCAGGAGAAGCCTGAGATCTTTTGTGTTTTTTTAAGTGTTTACAATGCAGCTCGTGCTTTGCATTTACATGCCTGGTCATGCAGGTTTTGCCCAGGTTTAGAACCTTTATGCCTCACTTCAGGATGCAAACCACTTGCGGCTTGTCATCAGCACGTTGTCTGAAGAACCGCCATGCCAGGGAAATCCTTAGAGCTGGTTTTGGTGTGCTCAGTCCCTGGGTGTGGTGGACAGTAGCAGGTGTATTGGCTAGGGGATGGCCACTTTGCTTTTGTACCCTGCTCCTTCTTTTACTGTGCGGCTGGTGCTGTGTGACCACCACCTCTTCCTCCAAACTGCACATGTCACTCGCATGACCTTGAATCCATGTGAGTTCTAGGACCTCATCATCTTCCACATCATGTTCCTCCCACTCTTCAGCCCTGCCCTCCTTACCAGTCTGCACACTGCAGAAATCTGCAGCAGTTGGCACCTGTGTTTCGCCATCATCAGACTCTTTCTGGCCACAGTAGTGATGGAAAAGTTGCTTCAAGGTGACTAACACCTGGACTGTGGCATGCCGGAGGAGGATCCATGGCAAAACTTCCATGGAAAATTACGTAGTGGACGCAGAGTCGGGTTTTAATCAATAAAGGGCATAAAACACCAAACATTCCAAAATTTTTGGAATAACGTGCTTTAAAACATCCAGTGTGTGTATACGATCAGGTATGATGTTGTATCAATCAGGTAGTGAAAGGGTCACGCACGCTTCACAGTGACAAACCTAACTGTGACAGACCAAACTCCCCGTTTAATGCTCCGCAAACCACCGCAAACAGTCCAATTGCACAACCGCAAACTCCCCATTTGCACAAGGTTGGATACCAAGTTAGCCATGTCCCGTTCCTTGTCCTCACTGACGTCATTGAAAGTCTCTTCCTCGCGCAATGTACTATGCCACCCTATATGAGTGGTGTGTTACTTAGTACTATTCTTATCAGTTTAATCCCTGTTATGTCCCCTATAAGGGGAAGTGTATTGAATAGATTTTAGGAACCGGGAGATGGAATAAGAAGCTTTGTCGTTCCTCTTACTTCCAATTTGGGGCACTGCGCGTGTGCGGTGCAATGTACTGTGCAACCCTATATGAGTGGTGTGTTAACTACTACTATTCTTATCAGTTTAATCCCTGTTAAGTCCCCTATCAGGTGGCTTTGAGTTTGTGTGCTGCTTTTACTCATGTGTTGATCCCATAAGCATTTGTTATGTGAGATCATGTGCCTCCGCAAAGCAGTTGTACCTAGGTGGGTGTTGGACTTCCCACGACTCAGTTTCTTTTGCCAAAGGTTGCAAATGGCATCGCTGTTATCAGATGTAGACACAAAAAAAAAAATGCTACACAGCTAAGCTTTGCAATGACTGCATTCTGGTGGTGGCAACAGCATGCGTTGATTGGCCTGCTGTCTGGCTGACCACGGGTGCCGATACATGCTGTCTGACTGTGCCACTAGCTCCTTGCGACGACCTCCCCATGCTTCCAACTCGTCTCCTTCTCCTCTCTGTCTCCCAATCTGAACTTTCCCCTGTTCTTCTTCTCTTCCAGCGGACACCACGTGACATCCACGGACACATCGTCATTATCAACCACTTCACTTGTATCTGACAACTCAGCAAAGAAAGCAGCAGCGGGTACAACATCATCATCATCACACCATATGTCCATGTGTGTAATGCTGCCTGGCTGAGACATATCCCTATTATCTACATCCTCTGGCAATAATGGTTGCGCATCACTCAATCAACTCTTCCAACTGATGTGTAAATAAATCCTCTGACAGATCCAATAAATTGGCTGTGGTACTAGTGTTGGTAGTGGCGGGAGGCGGGCAAGTGGTAACTTGAAGTTGAGATGTGCCCGAGGCTAAGCTGGAGGAGGATGGTGCGTCAAGGTTCCGAGCGGAAGCTGTAGAAGATTGGGTGTCCTTTGTGAGCCAATCAATTATGTCCTCGGAATTTTTCGAGTTCAGGGTATATGGCCTCTGAACACTGGGCATTATTCTAGGGCCAAAGGAAATCACAGCACCACGATGGCCCCCGTGGGGTGGCCTGCCTCTGCCTGTGCCTTACAGAAAAGTTCGGGTTCAGGTCCGGGTACAAAAAACCCTAAAGTCCGGTACGAACCCTTTACAGTTCGGGTTCGCTCAACACTAGTCACCCACCGATCTAACAGACGGATTAACTATATTATTTCCCTGTCACTGATTCAGTGCAGGTGTACCTCACACCAGAAATGGATATATGTCACCCACTGATCTAACCAGCGGATTAGCTATATTCATTTCACCTACCAATCTAACAGATGGATTAACTATATTAATTTCCCTATCACGAATTCAGTGAGGTGCACTGGAGTGGACACTGAATTCACTAGCCTAGCTATCAATTTCCCAATTAAATCCCAATTAAATCAGCAGCAACTACACTCTCCCTCCTCTCACTAAGACTGCAGCTTCAGAATGAATCTAAAATGGATGCTGTTCAGGAGGTGGGAGGGTCTGGGAGGGAGGGTATGCTGCTGATTGGCTGGAATGTGTCTGCTGACTGTGAGGTACAGGGTCAAAGTTTGCTCAATGATGATGTATAGGGGGCGGACCGAACATCGCATATGTTCGCCCGGCAGAGGCGAACGCGAACAAGCTATGTTCGCCGGGAACTGTTCGCCGGCGGATAGTTTGGGCCATCTCTATTTAACACCTGTGTCTGGTGTGGATCTATCATGTATTTGCACAGACGGATCCACACAGATAATACATCCGCATGCATCTGTTCAAAACGGATCTGTTTGTATTATCTTTAACAAAGTCAAGACGGATCCGTTTTAAATTGTACCATATTGTGTCAGTGAAAATGGATTGGTCCCCACTGACTTACATTGTATGTCAGGACAGATCCATTTGCCTCTGCATCATCAGTCGGACACCAAAATGCTGCAAGCAGCTTTTGATGTCCGCCTCCAGAGCGGAATGGAGGCGGAACGGAGGAAAACTAATGCATTCTGAAAGGATCCTTATCCATTCAGAATGCATTGGGGTCAAACTGATCCATTTTGGACCGCTTGTGAGAGCCCTGAATCTGATCCCACAAGTGGACCCAAAAACGGCAGTGTGAAAGTAGCCTTAGGCAACTTAATTTTTTTAATTAAATTTATATTTTATAATAAATTGGACCAAAGCTTAATTAAAATTATAAGACAATTAACTTAAATTCGCCAATAAATTATCCCAATCTTCAAAGGAAATTCCCAGACAATCAATTTGCCAAGCCTTTTGTGTCGGAGAACGTCCATATTTCACCTTAAGGACCAGGCCATTTTTTGCAAATCTGACCAGTGTCACTTTATGTGGTAATAACTTTAAAATGCTTTTACTTATCCGGGCCATTCTGAGATTGTTTTTTCATCACATATTGTACTTCATGATACTGGTAAAATGGAGTCAAAAAAATTCATTTTTATTTATAAAAAAACTACCAAATTTACCAAAAATTTCGAACAATTTGCAAATTTCCAAGTTTCAATTTCTCTACTTCTATAATACATAATACATAGTAATACTGCCAAAAAAAAGTTATTAATTTATATTCCCCGTATGTCTACTTCATGTATGGATCATTTTGGGAATGCCATTTTATTTTTTGGGGACGTTACAAGGCTTAGAAGTTTAGAAGCAAATCTTGAAAATTTTCTGAAATTTTCAAAAACCCACTTTTTAGGGATCAGTTCAGGTTTAAAGTCACTTTGTGAGGATTACATAATAGAAACCATCCAAAATTACCTCATTCTAGAAACCACACCCCTCAAGGTATTTAAAACTGATTGTACACACATTGTTAACCCTTTAGGTGTTCCAGAAGACTTAATGGCAAATGGTGATAAAATTTCAGAATTTTGATTTTTTTTGGGAAAATTTTCCATTTTAATCCATTTTTTCAAGTCACCAGGCAAGGGTTAACAGCCAAACAAAACATAACATTTATTACTCTGATTCTGTAGTTTATAGAAACAGCCCATATGTGGTTGTAAACTGCTGTATGGCCAAACGGCATAGAGGGAAAGGAGCGCCATGTGGTTTTTGGAAAGCAGATTTTGCCAGACTGGTTTTTAGACACTATGTCCCATTTAAAGCCCCCCTAATGTACCCCTAGAGTAGAAACTCCAAAAACACTGACTCCATCTAAGAAAGTACATCCCTCAAGGTATTCAAAATTGATTTGGCAAACTTTGTTAACACTTTAGGTGTTCCACAAGAGTTAATGGCAAATGGAGATAAAAATTCAGATTTTCAATTTTTTGGAAAATTTTCCATTTTAATCAATTTTTTCCAGTAACAAAGTAACAGTCAAACAAAAGACAATATTTATTGCCCTGTTTCTGTAATTTGCAGAAACACCACATATGTGGTCGTAAACTACTGTATGGCCAAACGGCAGGGCTCAGAATGTAAAGGTATGCCATATGGTTTTTGGAAGGCAGATTTTACTGGACTGGCTTTTTGACACCATGTCCCATTTGAAGCCTCCCTGATGCAATCCTAGAATAGAAACTGCAAAAAAGTGACCCGATTTTGGAAACTATGGGATAAGGTGGAAGTTTTGTTGGTACTAGTTTAGGGTAAATATGATTTTTTTGTTGCTCTATATTACACTTTTTTTGAGGCAATGTAACAAATAGAAATTCTGAAATTTCATCTCCATTTGCCAATAACTCTTGTGGAACACCCAAATGGTTAACAAAGTTTGTAAAATCAGTTTTGAATACCTTGAGGGGTGTACTTTCTTAGATGGAGTCACTTTTATGGAGTTTTTACTCTAGGGATGCATCATGGGGGCTTCAAATGGGACATAGTGTCATAAAACCAGTCCAGCAAAATCCGTCTTCCAAACACCATATGGCGTTCCTTCTTTTTACGCCCTGCCGTTTGGCCATACAGCAGTTTACAACCACAGATGGGGTGTTTCTGCAAACAACAGAATCGGGGCAATAAATAATGAGTTTTTTTTTTTTGGCTGTTAACCCTTGCTTTGTTACTAGAAAAATGGATTAAAATGTAAAATATGAAAAAAATAGCTTTTTTGGACCATTTTTATTTTTTGTTATTTACATCGTTGATCTGATAGGTTAGATTATGTGCTTTTTCTATAGAGCAGGTTGTTATGGATGCGACAATAACAAGTATGACTACATTTTGGGAATTTTTGTTTCAGTTTTTCATAATAAAGCATTTTTGAAAAAAATGAATTTTTTAGTGTCTCCACAATCTGAAAGCCACATTTTTTTTATTTTTTAGGCGACAGTCTTATGTAGGGAGTCATTTTTTGCGGGATGAGATTGCGGTTTGATTAGCACTATATTGGGGTGCATATGACATTTTGGTCGCTTGCTATTACACTTTTTGTGATGTAAAGTGACAAAAATGGCTTTTGACACCTTATTTATATTATTTTTTTTGCTGTGTTCACCTGAGAGGTTAGTTCATGTTTTATTTTTATAGAGCAGGTTGTTACGGATGTGGCGATACATAATATGTATACTTTTTATTTATTTATTTAAGTTTTACACAATAAAATAATTTTTGAAATAAAAAAAATCATGTTTTAATGTCTCCATAGTCTGAGAGCCATATTTTTTTTTTTTTGGGGGGGGGGGGGGGTTATTGTCCTATGTAGGGTATCATGTTTTTCAGGATGAGATGTCGGTTTGATTGGCACTATTTTGGGGTGCATATACATTTTTGATTACTTGCTAATACACCTTTTGTGATGGGAGGTGACAAAAATGTTTTTTTTTTAATATAGTTTTTATTTAATTTTTTTTACGGTATTTACCTATTTTTACGGATGTGGCGATACTTAATATGTATACCTTTTTAATTTATTTTACTTTAAGATAATAGCATTTTAGGAAAAACAAATACATGTTTTAATGTCTCCATAGTCAGACAGACATATTGTTTTATTTTTTTTGGCTATTCTCCTATGAAGAGGCTCATTTTTTGTAGGATGAGATGGCGGTTTGATTGGTATTATTTTGGGAGGCATACGCCTTTTTGATTGCTTGGTATTACACTTTTTGTGATGTAAGGTGACAAAAAATAGCTTTTTTTACACCATTTTTTTTTTTTTTATGGTGTGCATCTGAGGGGTTCTTGAAGATCCAGTGGGTCTGATGTCTGTATAATACAGTACAGTACACTATATAGTGTTCTGTACTGTATTTTTTACTTTAGACTTAGTCTGATCAGAATTCTGCCTTTAGCAGACGTCAGATCAGACTTACATTACCATGGCAAGCAGGACGCCTCTGAAAGCATCCTGCTGCCATTGTAACCATCACCCGCTGCCACAACAGAGCAGCGGGTGATGGGGAGGGAGGGGGGCCCACTCCCTCTGTGCTCCCATCAAGAATCGGGGGCTGCAAGGGCACAGCAGCCCCTGATGGGAGAGGGAGGAAGCTACCTCCCTGTTAACCCCTTCCATACAGGGGTCCGTAAGGACCGCGGTATGGAAGGGGTTAAACGGCTGACACTCTGCTAAATCACTAGCCACCAGGGAAGATTAGAGAGGAGGCAGGCGGGAGATCGCGAACCCGCCCACCAGCAATGAGCGCCGCCTGCCACAACGCCTCCCGCACCTCCCGCCACACCGCCCGCGACCCTTCCCGCACAGCCCGCCGGCAAATCTCACAGGGCTGTACGCCCTGTGTCCTTAAGAGGTTAAGCAACACTTTATAAAGTTGATAAATTTTAACCTTCTGTTCTGTCCCATATTCCCTATAAATAAATAGACGAAGTGGCCACTCTATAGCCTCCTTATGCTCCTGCCACCTCCACACTTTGTCGTCGTGCCACTCTGTGGTCTACTCATGCTGCTGCCACCTCTACACTTTGTCTTCGTGGCACTCTGTGGCTTACTCATGCTGCTGCCACGTCCACAATCTCTCGTCGTCGTGCCACTCTGTGGCCTCCTCTTGCTGCTGCCACCTCTGCAATCTCTCGTCGTCGTGCCACTCTGTGGCCTCCTCATATTGCTGCCACCTCCACACTATGTCGCCGGGTTACCCTGTGGTCTCCTCATGCTGCTGCCACCTCCCTACTCTGTCACTGGGTCACTCTGTAGTCTCCTTATGCTGCTGCCACCTCCACACTATGCCACCTTGCCACTCTCTGGTATCCTCATTGTGACAGTCTGTGGCCTCCTCCTGATGCTGTTGCCACCTTCACACTGTCCTTGTGCTGCTCTGTGGACTACTCGTGTTGCTTCCACCTCACCACTATGTCATAGGGCCACTCTGTTTCGGCCTGGCTGACACCATCATTTATCTGCATCATTGATCTGTCAGAAGGAAGGAAAAATGAGACGCACAATGGATCCTGTCTGTGTAGCAGCTGTAAGGCCTGTATGGTCCCATCAGAATTGGCTTGTGATTTGGTAGCCAAAAGCAGGAGTGGGTACAAAAGACAGAAGACATGCAAATAATAAGTTCACTTGTCATCTCTGTTTTGGATCCACTCCAGATTTTATTTTGGCATTAGCAATACTGATGGATTACTAACCAAATGCTGACCGAGTGAAGGTGGATGCTCAATAGACAGGATCCGTTTCTTAGGGATTATTTTTCTGATGGATCAGAAGAAGGGCAAAATAATCAGACGTCGATACAAACTTACTGCTGACACCCTCTCCACTCGGGGGCTCTACTTGTATAAACGTTTAATAGAACAGGTTCTGTAGACATCTATGTGGAATCAGCTGACAACGGTGTAAAAGGAGTGAGATACTTCTTGGCGCTAACGTCAACCTGTAAGGTTGAGTTCATGCTTGAGTTATTTGGTCAGTTTTGGCCCAAATAAGTGAAGTGTGCAGTGATTCCAAGAGCGACGCCTGTCATCTGCATGTCATACGGACTCACAGTATTATTTCACTACCAAAGCAGACTCCCTATGAGTGTTACTGCAAGGCACAGTGTTCTACATCACTATAAAGGCTCTCTGCAGCCAGGAAATAGCAGTTTTTAATAAAATTCACCGCAAACAAATTCGGGTCGAACCAAATTTTTATTAAATTTTTCAAAAATTCGCTTAACTCTAGTGCTTTGATTGCTGGCTGGGCTCTTTAGTTCTACTCAGTGGTATTATCCAGGAAGTTAATGTGCTGGTGCCTGTATTTTTCACTGCTTCTGCAAATAGACACAGTCCAAGATCAACTGTTGTATCCTGTTCCTTCTGAAGGGGGCGTAAGGTTAAATTATCAAGCTATAAGTGTTTCGGGGTACCTCCCCTCCTCCTTAGTAGCATGGATAGTGTGAATATTATGACAATATCTCCCTTTCTACAAGCATTGGTCAAAAATACACTGTATATGACCAAACTCTTTATCACAGTCAGATGTACCTCCCTATTATATCAGTGCAAAATACCAAATGCAAAGTATGTGTAGTTACTAGGGATGGGAGGACCCGTGGATGTTTGGGTTCAAGGGGTTCGGCTGAACTTCAGGTCAAGGTTCGGGACCCGAAAAGTCAATGGGAACCCGATCCTTGGTGCACTAAAATGGCTGTAAAATAGTCGTAGTAAGGGCTAGATGGCTGCAAAATGAAGCAAAATTGAGGTAAGAGTAACTTGCTTGTGGGCCAATGAGAAGGCTGCAATATCTTTGTCAGAGCTCAGCAACATCCCTAGCAACCAATAGGAAAGTTGCCTACCCTTACTATATGAGAAACTTTCCAATAGCCATTTTCTGCTGTTTTTTGCAGTTCTGAGAGAGACAGCAGTGTCATTGCTGTGTCATTGCTGTGCTCTATGCTTTGCAGACTCATCTGGATCCTTAGTTAATTACATTAGATAGTTAGCTCATATACTGTATATAATACAGATAGTTGGTGGGAGATAGTCTGTGTAGGTTAGAAAGTGATATAGTGTAGCTGATAGGTTCCAGTGCAGTTTGATAGGAATTACTGTGCTCTTATAGGGATCAGTGCCTCTGTTAGACACAATGCTGTGATGTCACAACCATACTGAGTGCACCAATCAGTAATGTCTACTCAGACCTGATAAAATGTGAAGTTGCACATATTGCACAAAAAATTGTGCATCATTAGTGCCAATTTGCGTAATCGCGAAAATATTGACTGGGGATTGCGAATTCTAGAATTTGCTAATTTATTGCAAATATTATGCAAAAAATACGCAAAATATCGTGAAAACGTATATTGCCTATGCCACTCATTACTAAAAATAACAAAATAGAAATAAAAATAACAAATAATCATCTTGAACTAGGAGGCGGAGGTCAAAGTGGAGGTTGAGGAGGCGGTGAACGTGGTGGTGTAGGTGGAAGCGGCGGTGGAGGAGGAGGTAGACATTTCTTTTTTTGTTGTTTATTTATTTTTATTATGTTTACCTTTATTTATTTATTTTTATAAATTTGGGAAGGCCCCAAAACATTGGGAAATGGAAAAGAGAACGCAAAGAGAAAGTGCACTGGAGTATGACAATGGATGGGTGCATCCGGTATACTAGTCTACTCAGCACAAGGTATTGACAAGTCATGTGGGACCCATGCCTGGTTCATTTTAATAAACGTGATCTTGTCCACGTTGGTGGTGGACAGGCAGCTGTGCTTCTATGATCAACCCCTCTGCTGTGCTAAACACACGTTCGGACAATACACTGGCCACAGGGCAGGCCAACACCTCCAAGACCTCCATTACGGGCAAGCTCAGGCCATGTGCCCAATTTTGAAACTCAGAAGTTGAATGGGGCAGACCCATCAGTCAGTATGTATAGACATGTGCACACGTAATGTTCAATCATGTTGCTGAAATACTGCCTCCTGCTAAGAAGTTCCGTATCAGCTGGAGGTTCTGGTTGTTATCGAGTTCTGACAAAGCTTTTCCACATTTCGGCCATACTAACCCTCCATTCTGAGGTGCTGGCGGTGCCCCAGCTGCGTTGGCAACTTCTTCCTCCTCCTCCTCTGCCTTCGCCGTGTGCTTCCACTGAGCCCCTGCAGTGAGGTGGGAAT